>WNNJ02003705.1:0-45383 GCA_012934845.2 Pomphorhynchus laevis
TTTTTTTTTTTTTTTTATAATTTTTTTTAAATACAAACATTTAAGAATACAGTCAAATAATAGTTATTAAGTCTTGTTCCATGCTGACTAACTGACTAAATTTTCGACGTACGAGCAGCACGTATAGACATCGAAGACATTTTTGCTAAAGCAAAACCGACTCTACTCCTTATATTTCGGATACAGGCGCTGTAATTATCGCAAGTTCTATCTGCTCGTATCTTTGCTATTTTCTTTAAAATCATCTGTGCTGTACTGCCAAGGGCACCGTTGGAGGCAAGAACAATAGGATAAAATGACGATCGTTCAAACCGTGCTATTCTTTCACCATACTTCGAGTTTTTTCTAGCCTCGTGATAGTTAAAAGCATTGCTTGTCGTGCCAGATGAATAAGAAGGAGCAAGATGGCTGAAAACACAAATGTCAAATAATGACCGCTCCGTCTTATCCCCAAACAGACCGTAACACGCAACATCAACTCTAGAATTACGATCAAGGGTCGTTGTGGAATTTTTGAAAACTATTCCTTCAGGCAAAGGTTGTAAAGGAGGTTCAATTGATGTTGAACTGCATACATCGGCTAGTTCTTTAGCAATAATATCACGAACCACGTTATGTCTAATTGTTGGAATACCACCGGACTGACAAGCAACAGCATGACAAATATCAAAATTGTGTCCACACAAACATTTCATGGGTGAGTCCGGAGGTTTCCATCCATAGCGTGATGCCAGAGCATCTTGAAATTGCCTTTTGCTTAAGTGGTGATTAAGTACTAATGAAGGTTTTGCTGAAAGCCAATTAGATGCCCCTTTACAGGCTGCGAAATCGAGACAAGCGCTAATAGTCGCTGATTTTAATTTAACCCTCATCAATCGAGTTTTGATAGATTCTTGCTTATATATTCTTATTTCTCGCGCAATTTGGGCATATCTAATCTCTAAATCACTTCCTGATAATCCATCTAGTAGAGGTTGGCTCATGCGTAATGAACTATCATATTCCGAAAGAGGATTACTATTCGGGTCTAGTATACCTAATCCACCGTAGCGTAATGGAATCATTATCGAATCAAGTTGTCCCGTATCTAAATCAACTCCTGTCAACTTCGGAATGATCGTGTCGAATATATACGATGAAAGACGTTCGTAACATGTGCTACTAGCCATACAAGTTCGTTGAACATAATTCCACTTGAATTGGAGCGCCTGCGTCAAAGCTGCAAAAGCGACGTATGGATCTTCATTCGCTACTAAATTCAAATTTTTTAATGATTCAATCCAGTTTTCAATTTTGCCATGAACAAATTGGTCCATATATGTTTGATCTCCAATGGCAGAACCAAGAATTTCTGTACCTTGGTATATAATCTTAAGCCCTGTACCACAGAAAGTCTTCTCTGCTAATTTTATTTGATCTTTATGTACTAGAACCTGGCATTTTTGTTCATTTAGATGAAATCCATATCTATGGCCGATTTCGCGGATACCATTCCAGACTCTCAATACATCAGATCGACTACCCACACAATTCGCATCGTCTGCAAACCAGCGATGAGTAACGTTTGGTGCTATAGCTCTCAGCTTCATTATTAGTGGAAGTGATGACGCAGCAAATGCTATCATTGCCAGAGGATCACCTTGCGTGAACCCCTCCTTGGAAAACATTAAATCCTTGTCGACTGAAAGAGTTGCTGGATTACCATACACATTACGCAGCACTGTTGCTAGTGAAGGACAAACATACTCCATATTTGCTAGAGCCAATTTACGGTTCACACAGTTAAAGGCATTTCGAGCATCTAGCTGCAACAAGCACATGTCACTGTTTTCCATGTAAACCTGTCGAATGGAATGTATCGCAGCCTCGACCCCGCATCTTTGTCCAGCGCACAATTGTTCGCATTTCGACACGATCTGTAAGTCTTTACTTATCAACTTTGCCAGAACTTTTCCAACTATTCTGCGTGATACCTCACCAATCCCTATCGGCCTGATGCCGGGGTCCTTGTTCAATGGAATCAAACGGCTTGCTGTAAATGCTGTAAGAGAGTCTGGGTTGATATTAACGGATGCCACTAGATACGAAAAATCAGCGAGACTGGAAGCTAGTCGAGAAGATGATATTCCGAACGAACATAGCATTGTGCGCCATATTTGCGCATCCATTCCTGAAGGTCCTGCTGATCCTTGAGTGCGTCGAGCTGCCTCTATAATGTCATCGCTTGATATGTATTCAAAACGTACTGGGTGGTGCTTAACCATGTTTGGTAAAGGACTATTTAAAGCTACGCCTTCACTTATGTCGGAAGCTTCAGGGTGAAGCTGTAATAGCTTATGCCGCACACTCTGTGATTCAAAAGTATCGTCCAGCTCCATTATACCCATTTGATTGTGAGGATTTTCAAGCAATTTTATCGCTGAGTTTGTCTTGTGATGTGTCATTAGCTGAATAAATTTCTGGACCCAACTTGATTTTCTAGATGTCCTTTGGCTTTGGCACTTTCTCTGACTTTGAAGGATTCTTGCTTCACATAAAAGCTCGAACAAGTTTTGTTCCTTCCATAATTTTAGTCTGCGTTCAATATTTTTGCGTCTTGTACTCACACGACGAGATTCCGTTCTTTGCAAAATTAACTGACACATCACCGTAGATGATTTAAGACTTAATTCTATCTGTGTTTGATCATCGACGCATAAACGATAAAATGACGCTAAATTGTCGATGAACTCGAAGCTTGCATTACATTTTGGTAGCTCGAACAAATTCGGATAAATAATAATAATAATAGTTAAATAATAATAGCAGTTAAATAATAATAATAATAATGATTGTCTGAAACGCAGTCGATTGTTGTATGTTATTTTATCTCAAATGTAATTTGCTAGAACAGTTTTAAATTTTCTTGAATTTTATTATTAAAAATTGTATTATAATAATATTATTATTATTATACATGAATGTATTTTTTTTTACAAAATGTTTATTTATTTCCAACGACATTATCTCTACAATAATAATATCATCAATACAATTATATTACAATTATATCACCACTCTACAGTGTGATAGTTCGCAGGTATTATTATACATGAATGTATAATAATAATAATGAGAGAATTTATTATACCTCTTTACCTTTCGGTATTGGGTAAACAAAATAAATACACCAAAAGTTTATCAATTTTATAAATTGTATTTCAAAATCTTCTCCTACTGTCAATATCGGATAGTGACAGATTTTTCAAAATAGGGCAAGTGAAGATATGCAGGTTAGATGCGCATTCATTTTTGCAAAGAACACAAATGCACAAAGAGCACCGTGCATGTACTGGAATTCTAATAGCGCAGAATTTATCGTGATATCCATGGACAGATGCTCTCCAGATCAGCGGTCTTTTCCTTGCACAGGGTTCTCTCCATTTAGTCTGTAAGAATGCCGGAGTAAGATAAAATTCAGAATCCAATGAAGTCGTCTTTCGAAAGAACATGTTCAGATTAGTAGTAAATGATGCAGTGTGTTCAAGATTAAATGTTGAGCAGATGTATTTAGAGCAAGGTTCTAACGATGATAGTATCGCTATAACCGATGAAGAACATTTTGGTGAGACTCCAACAATTCGCTTCACGAATCTCCATTGACACTTGTCCAACTGCTGAAAATTGAAGGGACTTAAATCCGACCAGATAACTGGCAAAGCATATGAAACTATGGGAAGCAACATACTTCGAAAATACCGGAGGGCTCCTGAGAAAGATAAAGAACCTAAGTTTTTTGCATAAGAGGTTGCTACAACTAACTTCGAGGATTTACGATGTAGGTGTTCAGTAAATGACCATTTCGACGAAAGTAATACTCCCAAATAATTGTAACTATTGCAGAATTCTAAATCTACATTGCCTATTCTCAGCATGTCACATCGACGCAAAGGTCCACCTAACCGAAATTTAAGGGCTTTCGATTTATTTACGTTCACCGTCAACTGATTTGATAAACAATAGGATGACAGAGCATCTAACGCACTTTGAGCGGAATAATAATAATAATAATGAATGTATAATAATAAGTTGAATGTATTTTTTTTAGAGAATAATTTTTTTTATAAGAACTCCAAAATGTACAAACAAACACAAAAAACGTGATGCGTCAAATAATTTAAAAGAATATTGTACGTTTTTTCATTTAGCGCGCAGGGCGATTGCGAGCAGTATAAGTTGAATGTATAATAATAATAATAATAAATATTCACGCTCTATTTCTTATCAATGTAAACTCGAGACATTACATACCAGATCTGTTGTGTGTAATTTATTGATATTAGATGTTACGCTTTTGTTAACCTAGTTGAGTGTTCCTTATCATTCATTAAAGGAAATGCAAAGGCATTTTATAGAAATGCGGACACGAACTTAAAAGCATCGCCTAATACTTCGCATTATTTATATAACTTATTGTGATTGTATGTTAGACAGAACAAGTCATTATCAAAAATAAAAATGTCCTGTTGTGTAATTAAAAAAAATTCTTTAAATTCTGCGGTCAAAATTTTTTCAGATTTTATATTTTTTAAATGCGAAGATTTCAATGATAATTATTTTTTTAAACAAGCAAATGCTTGCCAGCTGCATGCTTACAAGTAAACTAACTAACAAAAACACCGCAAAAGTCATACAGATAAACTAGTTAAATTTATTGGCTGTTAAATTAACTACTTACAAATTGTGTCAAAATCTACAACACATTGTTGTCGGAAACCCTTGGCGAATGGAAGGGGCAAAGCTTGGTATTTGCCCGCATTGTAACAGGCCAATCGCACTTACAAAATTCGGAAATGTACGTTTTCACAAGAGTTTTGGGGTTCCGTGCCCAGGCACTAGCTGCGCTTCGATTGTTGATTACACACCCAATATTTCCTCCCATGTCAAACTTACAGCCGAACGTCAAACCTACAAAGGATCTAAACGGCTTCGGCCAACGACGTTTCCCACAATTTGAACGCATATGAAATGCTTTACCGTATTTGGGCATCACCTACGCTGACAGTAAGACGAATCCCTTGGAGTTTACGAAATAAAGCAGCTCGCATTTTTACCAATCTTATTGAGGAGGCACTAGAACATAAATCGCCATATAGCTGGACTAGTCTTTTGGGGTTCGCAAAAGTGTGCCTATCAGCTCATTCAGGTGATCACCGAAATGTACGAAAACATATAGAGAATGCACTAAAGTCAGCCGAAAACAGGCAGTTTGACACTTCCTTTCTCACGCATGTTTGTGCTCAACAAACGACCCGACATAAACACGACAAATCAAAGACAATGACAATCGAACTTGTGCGACAGGGAAACTACGGCAAGGCAATGAAACGAATATCTTCGTCACGGCTGGCGCCGTTCACAGAACAGACACACCGTAAGCTCACATATTTGCACCCACCCGGTAAAGGTATTATAACCTCAATCCCAACGGCAGAACACGGTATTGTCATCGATTCGGATACCGTTAGTGATTCAATTTTCTCATTCCCCTCTGCAGTGTCACCAGGTTGTCTGGGTTTAAGAGCCGAACACCTACAAGACATGATCACAGCGGATCAGTCTGGAAAGCTTCTAAGCCGCCTGACACATCTGATAAATTATATGGCAGCCGGTGACCTTCCTGTAGATATATCTCGATATTATGCGGTGCAGAACTTATCGCTCTAGAAACAGTAAATGGAGGTATAAGCCCAATAGCGGCAGGAGAATTGTTACGGAGGGTGTGTGCAAAGTGTATTTGCACGAAGATGCGCGATAAGTTCACTCAAATATTTCAACCACAACAGGTCGGTGTTGAAGTGGCAAATGGCGCAGATTTAATAATTCACCAGGTTCGACGATTGCACGAACAGATGTACACCTCGGAAAATAGGGTATGGGTGAAAGTGGATGTTTCGAACGCTTTTAATACAGTTGACAGGCAATGCTTTATTGACGCAGTCGACATTGAAGCACCTTCTATCGGACCGTGGATCAAATGGTGCTACTCGCAACTATCAAAATTACGATTTGGAGCAGCAAAACGCCTTACATCGTCAGCAGGAGTACAACAAGGGGACCCTCTGGGCCCATTCTTTTTCGCACTGGCAATCCAACCGATTATTCGGAAAGTCGACTCGATCACAGGTATCGGTTTTAACAAGTGGTATTTAGACGATGGAATAATTGGAGGTGAACCCAAGGCAGTTGCTATCACATTAAACATGATTGCAAATGAGCTGGAAAAATCGGACTATCAATGAATTGGCAAAAAACCGAATTAATAGGCCACACAGAAGCAATTATCTCAACACAGACAGGATGGACTCACTCTCCACATACCAAGACTGACGGCAATTTCACTCTTTTGGGATGCCCAATTGGTTTGCAAGAGTTTGTAGAAGCATATCTCATAAATAGTTGCTTACCAAACCTAGTAAATGACACAGAGCTTGTTGCGTCGCTTCGGGACGCTCATGTGGCTTACTGCTATTGCGCCACTGTGCTTCCGCTCAACGAATAGCATTCCTAATGAGGAATGTAGATCCAGCAAGCACCGAACTTTTCTGTAAGCAGTTTGATAATGCTGTGATACGGGCGATGGAAATCATCGCTTCAATACAACTGTCAGCGCGAACACGATCTCAAGTTGAGCTCCCACTAAAAATGGGCGGTTTGGGCCTTAGGAGTACAAACAAACACAGACTGGCAGCCTTTGCAGCAAGCGTCAGCACAGAGCAGAAGTGGAACAACAGGCTTCATCCACAAGACAACATCAAATATCGTTCAAAATCGACTCAGATAAGCGGAAAAATCTATTAGACACTGGAGATGATCGGACAAGGACCAGACTAATAGCGGTATCACAGCCACATGCGAGCGCATGGTTACAATGCGCCCCAAATCGAAGTATCGGCCTAGCTCTTACCGACCAAAAATTTACATTTCTTATAAGAATGTAGTTAGGCCTGCAAATTGCTCCAAGTGACTACCGTTGTAGTCGATGTTTTCGAAACGCAGATGCTGAGGGCTTCCATGCACTAACTTGCAACTACGGTGGTTTTCCAGGAATGCGTCATAATGGAATTCGTGACGTCGTTCCCCAGGCGGCACAATCAGCAGGAATGCATGTTGGTTGCGAGGTTCGCAACCTGGTCCAAAATCTACAAGAACGGCCAGCCGATATTCTGATCTACAGGGATCATTCAGATGCTATAGATTTCGCGGTAACACGTCCACTACAGAAATCCTTTCTTCGCCAGTCAGCTTATGTGCCTGGTTACGCAGCTGCGCAGTACGCATCATCGGTCAAAGATAGGAAGTACCGTGCTAAAATGATTGAGGCGGGATATAACTTCATACCTGCAGTCTTGGAGTGTTACGGCGACTGGAATATGGAAGGGGAGAAAATCATCAGACAAATCGCCCGATCCTTAGCGATTCGATCATCTCTACCATACAGCATCGCATCTACACGGCTCTTTCAACGAATATCAATATCACTCACGAGAGGAAATTTAAAAGCTATATTATCTAGCATTGATCTGTTAAACCGACCGTATTACGAGATTGCTAACCCCATAATGGAGAATCCCACACGAAGAATGAACCCATTCCAGGCGCTTGATCTGGCTGGTGAGGAGCAGTCTCGCGCTGCACTCGAGACGGAAAATGTCAGAAAGGTGTGTGCGAAGGCGCAATCTGAAGTCCACGATTGTGAAATGTCACAAGAACATGCATCTGACAGTGGATCAATTATTAACAAATGTGCGGAATCGGCGAGAGAGGAAACTTTTCTGTATAAGTCCGATGCAGAAAAAAAACTTATTCGAACAATACGACTCTCGTGATAACTCTAGAACGGACATGCGGAAGCTGCGCCGCACAGCAGCTGACGGGATTTCTGCTGCATTTCATAACCAGCTCAATGATTACGGGATTGTGATCCGCGAGGTCCCCAACGATGGTAACTGCCTATTTCACGCCCTCTCTGACCAGATGACGGATAATTTTGATAATCACTCAGAGTATCGTGCGAATGTTTGCGACTACCTGGAGGCCAACAAGACGGAGTTTGGGCATTTCTTCGAAAACTTTGACAAATCGACCGCGCAGCTTCGCAAACCGCGTGTGCTTGCCGGAAATGAGGCACTGGTGGCCTTTGCTCGCCTCAAACGCGTTTCCATTGTCATTCACCAGGAAGGAATTATGCCGTGGATTATTAACAGCAGCACGATAAGCGAAGATTGCAGCCAAGATCCTTTACACGCCCTTCATATAACAGAGTGCCTAGCTCCTTTGTTGGACGACAAGAGCGCTAGCGAAAACAGCTTTGAAGCGAATCGGCAAATCGAAGTTGAGACGACGGAGCTTCACATTTCATATCACCGCAACGAGCACTAAACAGACACAGTGAGTTGATGACTATTCTCCCGACAAACTGATGCACTTCACCTATTACTGAATAGACCGAGCGATCTTTTACGTACCTATGAAAACCTGATGGGATTACATTTCGCCTACTTAGATAGTCGCGGATTTTACACGCAAGCGCTTTTTCGTAAATGGAGATTAGGGAGTTTTGAATCGAAATGGACCGCAAATCTTTTGGACATGAAATCGATTTCGTTTTTGGTATACAAACACGACGGCTGATATTAATGCCAGCAATGTCGGAAGTGGAGGCTAATAGCATTGTGATGGCGATCTCTTTACTCTGACTGTCTGTCAAAAGCTGACATACCCGAGTGGAGAGTGGCGCGTGGGATTTGGAGGTGTCCGGGAGTGGTCCCCAGGAGTTAAGGATATCTGTAACAGATAAGTCCCTACTCCTAAAGTCACACCAAGATGGGATTGGTTGGGAGGAGATTGAGTGGCTCCATTTTTATGTAGGGATCGTGATTTATATAAAACTTAATCAAGTTATATGCTACCAATCCAACCTAATTCGCTATCCTTCCAACAGACAAATTTCTTTTTCTTTAATATCTTCCAAAAGCAAGACTGAGAAGGGTTAAGGCGAGCAATGCCCACTCTATCCGTGCTCAGCTGGAACCTATATCTAGTGCTCAGTATTCATCCGAGAGGACCTATCTGGTAGAAACAGAGAGATTGGGAAAGTGTAACATTTTGGCTAGGATCTTGAGTTTTGTTGGAGTGAAATCGTGTAAACGACCCTTATAGGTAGTCAAAAGTAACGCGGTAGCTTGCGATGAGAGGTACGAATTAAATTCGGTCAAACTCTCATTACCAATTCGGGGGAAGAGTTCGATAGCTGCATGAAAAAGGTCACTTTGATAGGATCAAAGTGGAACCTTCTCCTAAGCAACGTATCTTCCTCTATCCTGCAACGAATTAGGTAATGAGAGGTGGTCAGATTTTGGCGCGACTGTTATGTGCAGATGGGTGTTAACAACCACATCTTATGTAACCTTAAAATGTTGATGAGTGAATTAGTGGTTGAGCAATGAAAGCTAGGGCTGGTGGTTTGTGGATAAGATAGTAGTTCCTTGTTCTGCGGAGTGCTGCTTTAATCCAACGACCAGTTCTGTCATTAAAGTTACCAAGCACCATGTCATAACCACTATCTAATATACGATCGAGGAGATCACGGTTTTTGTGAATCTCCCATGGACGGATGTAGACATTGGCTAGACTGGGGCGTTTACCGTTTTTACAGAGTGATATAACTAAACAAGACAGGGCTGGTCCAGAGTAGTTTAACAGGAGGGAAGTTCTTAAGGAGTATTTAACTAAGGTTAGAAGACCTTGATATGAAGAGGAGTGACGTAAGGTTATATACGGAGTAAAGTGCGTGTATATGTGCTTTGGGATAAATCGAGTAATGTCCTGGGGGCCGGATATATCGCGTCCCCTGAATCACTATAACATCTGCATCTCTTCCACATAAAAGGATAAGGGCAGAAGCACCTCTCGAATTCCACTGAAAGATATTAAGTGAAAAAGGTTCTCGATAACTTTGCATTGTGTTAAGTTAGCTGGATTGAGATGCCTCCTCCTAGTCATAACCAGGAGTAAAAAGGTTGCCCTTCTCGCCCCCAGCCTGACTAGAATGAGACAGTTGTTCACCGGGCATTTCATCATTTCCCTTTATTCTGCCGGAATTGGCCACAGCGCATAGAAGGTCTTATTGCAGCAGCCATCTGAACTGATCCCTTTCTCTTGTCAGAAGGTTTTGTTTTATTGTTGAGCTTACCCAGAGGAGGATAGTTCATGGTATGGAACATATCGCCTATTGTCTCCTTGATCATTTTTCCAACCTGGGTCATCGTGGCTTGAATCCTTTTATTCACATATTTAGTAATATTCAAATATTTCGTGCTGTTATTCAGACTAGTATCCATAGTTGACGGCTCACATGCTTTAGCGAAGCCTTTATGATTCCCGTTTTTTTCTTGTGCCTCTGCTGATTATCCTTGAACATTTTGCATTTGCCCGACCACGCTGGGTGGTCCCGCATTACAGTTAGAGAACAGCGGTTTCAGCTGGCATTTCCCATGCTTGTCCGAAGAGTCGCAAACCCTACATGTTTGTGGACTGTTACAGCAACTTACCCAGTGCCCCCACTGATGACAGGTGTTGCAGTGGGGGTAGGTCAGCGAGTCAGATTCAATCATTGTAAATGTTAAGTTATGTCCCATAATGGGATTGAACTTTGAGTTTGAAAGACTAACCGCATCATCGGCGGAGGCCTGGCCGAAGGTGACGGGAATCGGAAATCCTTTTTTGCCGTTAAGGAATCTAACATCGGCGATTTTGAAGTCATTTCCCAACGAGGTGATGTCCTCACTGGACAGGAATGTTGGAATGCTATTAATTTTAATCGACGCCTGTATCAGCTTGAAAATAACAATACCTTGATCGAGGTAATTCTTATTGCAGAAAGTCATATATGCTTTCGCGAGGTCATCAGTGTAAAAAGAGGCTTTAATCGCAGTTTTGAAATACTTTACAGAGTATTTCAAAGCTCCCCCCATTACAGAAATGGCGGAAACTTTCCCTTCGTTATATAGTCAAAAGACAAAACTTTACTAACCTGCTTGCTTGAAATTAGCGATTTATGAAAATTGCTAGATGATCCGATAATTGTTCGAACGTACAAACTTTTTCTGAAATAATATCTAAGTACATAATTTTTCAATAAATTGAATTGCTATGAAACAGTGCTTTATTGAACGACAAAAGGTGTCAAACGTTGTTGTCAAACTTGTATTACATGATAGAGCTTGCAACGTTATTATATCTTACCAAATAAATTCTTGAAGATTTAGCTAAGGTATGCTAATAATTCAAAACCCAATATTTACATATATTTCATAATCAATCTGGCAGTATTATTAGAACCTCAAAGTAATCATAAATCGATTTTTTAGAACTGTTAATGAATCGAATAAATATAATTTTATAGTTGATTTTATACGTAAAATATAGTATAAATCTAATTATATACTTCATTGGATACTTTTAGAAACACGATTGTTTCAGAAAACATATTCAGAAAACTACTAACCTTTTTTTATTTTATTCCCCATGATAAACCATAAGCAGCAGACTTAATATAACAAATTCACATTTTAAATCTAATAAGATTTAAGTAAAAAAAATTATTTTGGAATAAGTTACTTTTTAAATTAGCTCTTGAAGTATGAAATGATAATTATTTTTTAATCTTAGTAAATCTAATCTAATTTTAATCTGTTTTTAGTTTTATTTTTAATTTATTGATACTGATTTTATACTGTCAAACGATGAGTATAAGCAGCAAGTCTTAAATTTGAATTTGAATGAGGATTGCGACGGTGTGATAACATTTAAATTAGAAGAAAGATGGCAAAAACCAACGCAAAATTTATTGAATTGAATATTTCGATGCCTAGCTGGAATCATCTTCAGCAATTGTAAGTAGCTTTAATCAACAATTTTTTATCCAGGATAAAAAATCGTTAACTCTAAAAATTATTTCTTGTTGACATTTGGTAGATAGTGTGATAATGCTCCAGCCGTATAAAAGTAAGTTATCATCGTTGATTATCGTACTAGCTAGCAACTCACCAAGACGGCAAGAATTGATGAAATTACTAGTAAGTTTAACAAAGAAAAATACTTGTTTAAATGCAAAATACCAGGGTATTTTAATTTTACGCCTTTAATTTTTTAATTACGAAATTTAATAGTTCTAACAAACACTTTGCTTCTACAATATAACACCGCGAGTTAAAATTGAGTTGCGGCACTGAGATATACTGAGCCATACTATAATTTATTCTTTAAATGGCGAGTCATCCCCGAGAAAAATACACAAATTGTTTTTCAACCAATATTTCGGCTGTCCGAGCAGCTCTCTTCAAAGGATTGTATGATATATCTCTTAGAGAGAAATATCATACAATCCTTTGAAGAAAGCTGATCTTCAAAGGCTGCTCTTCTCTCTTAGACAGAAATATCATACAATCCATTGAAGCGGACTGCTCGGACAGCTGAAATATTGGTTGAACAACAGTTTGTGTATTTTTTCTCGGGGATGACTCGACATATAAAGATTAAATCATTAGCACAAGCGCTGGTAAATGCCAGCGCAAGGTATCTTAATATCGGCTTACTTCTCATTTTACTTCTCAAACTGTAGATTTTGATTACATTTTTAAACTCTAG
This sequence comes from Pomphorhynchus laevis, assembly GCA_012934845.2. NCBI lineage: Eukaryota > Metazoa > Acanthocephala > Palaeacanthocephala > Echinorhynchida > Pomphorhynchidae > Pomphorhynchus > Pomphorhynchus laevis. The sequence goes on from WNNJ02003705.1 coordinate 12,691, forward strand.
ATAATATTGTAATTAGATTAATGAGGTTATATTAATCCAATAATTAATTCGATTAATTATTAATAATGCAGGAATTTAGGTGATGTAAGGAAAGTGTTGTAAAAATTAATTAACTCAAATAAATATAAATATATGGATAAAATTGAATTAATAGAATCCTTAAATATTTTGATAAATCAAAATTATTTAAAAGTAGGGACATCTATATTTAGACAAGTAAAAGGTGTTCCAATGGGTGGTAATAGTAGCCCAATTATAGCTGACTTGTTTTTAAGCTTTATAGAATATGAATTTGTTCATAACTGTGTAAAAACTAAATCTAAACAATATAAATATATGAAATATATGTTTCGATACATTGATGATATATGTGTATTTAATTCTAATAATTTTTATTCAATTAGTGAGCACATTTATCCAGAAAGCCTTATTCTTAACAAAACCAATATTAATGATAAAGAAGGTGTATATCTAGATATGAACATTAAATTAACATTAACTAAAACTACTATTAATTTATATCGTAAAGATGACATATTTAAATTTACAAGAAACATATTTTTGCATGAGCATTCATGCATACCATATAATATAAAATATAATACATTAAATAATGAAATTTTAAGAATTGCAACAATATGTAATGATATTGGCTTTCTTCAAAATCATTTAAATAATTTAATAGATACATATTTTAAACTAGGTTACTATAAAAATAACATCAAGCAGAAAATAGTAAAATATATAAATCAACACAATAATATAAAGAATAAATTTAAACTCTTAAGTGGCAAATTTTTATGGATGAATAATAAATAATATACTTTGCATTAGAATAAGATACTAGATAGTTATTTCAGAGGAAATACATCATTAGCATGTATTTGGCCCCGCTGCTATGTTGGGTAGAGGAGTTAGGGGCCGAAACCTGATAGCATAGCAGTTCCTCCTGATGACCTCTAATTCTTATTCTGATACAACGCCTGTTATTTATTAGTCAATTCATAAAAATGACGTTTATTTTAAATTTTATTTTTTATTTTTATTTTTTAACTTGATTAAAATTATAGAAAATCTAAAAACAATTATTAATTTTATTATTTAATTATTAAATTTTGATTTAGCATTATTATGTTTTGTTTATTTTATAATTATATAACAATACGTAGACTCAGTTAGCTGATTTAATTATGTCGTACACATATCGAATTAACATAAACCTTTAAATAAATATAAATGCATTGGCAAATATTATTAATAGAAACTAAATATTAAGAAATATTAGAAGGAGATTATTATTATTAAATATATTATATTACATATTTAATAATATATATTATATTATGACATATTTACATTTACAAGAAGCATATATTTGCATTACTCAACACATCCGTGCTAAGTGAACAAATTTATTTAATGAAATAATTTATTTAATTCATTAAATTTATTTAAGAGTGAACAAATTTATCCAGATACCTTATTCTATTAATTAAGTCTTAATTCTTTTATTCGGAAAAAGATATACATATATATGTTATAATAACTATAACGCCCATCTAGCAAAAATTTAACCATCAAGTAAATAAAAATATGTGGAAAGAATTGAATTAATATAATAATTAAATATTTTGATAAATCAAAATTATTTAAAAGCAGGGACATCTATATTTAGGCAAATAAAAGGTGTTCCAATGGGTGGTAATAGTAGCCCAATTATAGCTGACTTAAAGCTTTATAGAATATGAATTTGTTCATAACATAATATTAAATATAATACATTAAATAATGAAATTTTAAGAATTGTAACAATATGTAATGATATTGGTTTTCTTCAAAATTATTTAAATAATTTAATAGATACATATTTTAAACTAAGTTACTATAAAAATATCATCAATCAGAAAATAGTAAAATATATAAATCAACATAATAATATTAAAAATAAATTTAAACTCTTAAGTGGACAATTTATGGATAATAAATAATATACTCAGTATTAGAATAGGATACTTTATAATCAAATTTCATCAGAGGAAATACGTCATTAGCATGTATTTAGTCACGATGCTGTTTTGTTACGAGGAATATGGGCCGAAATAAGATAATTATAATATAATATAATAAGATAATTATAATATCTTAATATTATAAGATTTTACTCTATATAATCAATTACATTATTGAATGCATAATTGACATGTATTTAGCACCGAATATATTCGTATGTATTTGGGTTAGGTCGAAACCTGATATAACATATTTCCACCTAACAGCTCATTAATAATAAATAAATTATTTAGTAATAAAAAGTAAAATCTAAGCTGTAACAGCTGAAAATGATAGATTTAAGTATAGAACAATATTCTATAGTAATATTGCCTTTTACATAATGAACGGCATAAGCGATAATTTATTTTTCAACTTTGTTTATATGATTTAAACGTAATTGTATTCCCACCAGAATTTGATGAAAATCTTAACAGAAACGAGTTTCAGTCGCCAGTTGAATATGCTGTGTCTACTGCACAGGCAAAAGCTGAGAGCGTTTTAGCCAAGGTATATTTTCTTACATTAATAAAATTTTCAAGGATTAATTGAATTATTGCTACAATAACAGATGAATAAATCAGATCGGCAGTGCGATATACTCATTAGCGCTGATACAATTATATCGCTAGATTCTGTTATTTTTGAGAAACCCAGATCGGTTGAAGACGCTATCAAAATGCTATCAAGGTAATTATTTTAATTTAGTAAATATTGCAAAATTAGATTAATTAAATCATAAATCCTTAGAATTTAAAATATACTGAGCTAAAGCAAACCTTTTACTTAATTCCAATATCGATCAATTACTCAATAATGTTCAATATGAAATTTAGAAAAAAGTGATATTGAAGAAACTTTTAATAACGTTCAATATAGATCAATTACTCGATAATGTTCGATATGAATTTTCGAAGAAAGTGATATTGAAGAAACTTTTAATAACGTTCACTATCGATCAATTACTCAATATGAATTATTAATTACGAATAGGCCTGACAATTATATCTTCAGCATTTGTCAGATAGAAAGATGACAATATAATGATGGCGTATTAAAATAAGTTATAATGATGGCGTATTTAAATATTGATTATTATTAAAATGTAATATAATTTCTAAAGCGCATATACGAGTTGTTTGTTAATTTTTAAAGTGTTCTATAAATATATAGACAAGTGAAAGAACTTTATCTATAAATAGAACTTATAGATCTCTTAAATATATAAGTATATATTAAATTAGATAAAATATAATAAATATTTTTATAATTAAATATATAAGTATATATTTAATATTAGATTATATAATCTAATATTTTTTGTTTATATTTATTTTATTTTTTATTGTTTATTTTGTATGTTGTGTTGATGAGTTCATCAACAGTAATTTACTTGACCCTTGGATAATCCACGGAAACTTCTAAGGGTCCATTTTAATAGCTCCTCCCAGCGGGAGGAGCTATTAAACTTCAGCGGAAGGAGCTATTATAGGAACCATGTTAATTAAGGTGTATTTGATGTATTTTTGATTCACAACCCCCCCAGCGGGAAGAACTATTAAAATGAACTATTACACATTAGTAGGAACCATAATACGGTGGGGATAAACCAGTGTATTCTGTGTATCTAGCAATAAACTTTTGTTATTGACATTTTGATATCAAGTTTTGCACCCACAGAATTCCCGTCCAAATGATAATTACATGACATCTAAATATTCAGCTACATGCAATGCCATGTAATTTTATAATTCTTGCTTAAGCTTTAATCGACACCCTAAATACAAGTTCTGAAAACTGCTGTAAAAAACGATTTAACTTTAAATTTAACATTGAATTTAGAAATATAAACGAACAATATTTAACATTGAATTTAAAAATATTTTTATCTTCAGTGTTTTTTATTTTGCCGCTATTTGTCACGGTGATCTTTGAATTTTACTTCTACAAACGTTAAATTAAAGCAAGATTTCGCAATAGATTTAGAATATCATTACGTTGATTCTGCTAAATAACCGAGCGTTCAATTGCTTTTGTTAAATGCTGATTTAAACTTGTTCAATGATTTTTTTAAATTACTTTCTCTTGTAAGAGAAAGTAATTTTTTATATTAGTCTTTCCTAATTTAAAGATTTAATAATTAATCGATACGTATAATTAATATATTTAATTAGTAATTAATAATTATTGATTAAATATTAATTAATAATTAATATTTAATTATTAATTTAATAATTAAATAATATTTATTTACAATAATTATTATTAATTAAATTATTAATTAATATTAATTAATAATTATTTAATTTTTATGTATTAATTAATTATTAATTAATAATTTAATTAATAATAATTTAATAAATTAATAATTTATCGAGTTCCGTACATAGCTACGCAAGCTTAGCAATTTTGCCTAAAGGATAATGTTATTGTCCTGGCTATTGAACGATTGGCAAAATGCCGAATTGTATTTTTATGCGATGCTTCCATTTTTGCACTTTTTAACTTGTATACGGCGTCTACTAAAATATGTGAAATTATCAACAATTATTTATACGAATTATATATTCCGAGAATCCTCTTTTAGATTGCAAGGCCGCATGCATCAAGTAATTACCGGCGTTTGTGTTTTTGATAATTACAAAGGTATGATTAAACTTGCAAAATGAGCTTTAAATATGTCGTTTGTATTATTGTCGTTTTTGAACTGTGGACCCTTAAAAAATATTTTCTATCATCAGCGGATTTCGTCCAAATAACACTTTATTTAAATGACATGTACCTAAACACATATCCGAGTCAGCTCACTCAGAGCTCTTGTCAATAAAATGCATTTTTCGCCTCTACCCCTTTTACATTCCCATAAGTCTTCTCAGGTGACTTCCGCGTCAAGACAAAGTGATCGGGCTTTTTGACTCTGTAGAAGGATTAAATTCATTTCATCTACTTGAAAACCTTATTGTTGATCATTATAAGATTTGCTGTGTAATAAAAATTCTATTTTGGTGTTGATCATTTCATGTTGACCTTAAAAGTCCAATCTATCCCGGAATGGTATGTAAAAGAATTTACACGTTAAATTCACCGAAACGATGAAATGGTTTTAATTGTTAACATTCATTAACTTTGTAATTGAAAAATTTTGTCTCTAGGTACATTTTGTTCGTTTTGGGTAAAAACTGACGTAACAATGGTAAATATGGGTGAAGAGCTTATCAAATCATACGTGGAAACGGGTGAACCAATGTAAGTAATGATATCCATTATTATTGTATAATTAATAGATTCTTGAGATGCAAAACATCGTGTTTACTCAAAATCTTAACGATTTTAAGGATATTTTAACGATTTTTGAAATGATTATTAATTTACCTATTTGATTATCGAATCAATTTCACATTTAGAAACGTGAAAGATTATTAACAATTAGATTATTAATTTGTCTATTTGATTATCAAATCTGTAAACTTTCATAGTTAGAATTTATCAAGTGTCAAAAGTATAGTTTTGCCACAAAGAGTTATAAGTTCGTAATGTATAAAATAGTACACGAAGGACACACTATCTACCGAGTTGGTGGACCCAATTAACATGATGACATCATAACAATGAATTCATATTCATTAGCAAACATGTGGAACGAGAAAAAAGCATAAACTTTCCCCGTTAATAAAAAAAACGAAATGTCGTTTGAAATTTCGTTTTCAAACGTTTTTGAAAACTAAATATTATTCTTGACACAGCTCGATAATGTAAAAATACAAAGACGTGAAACATTTTTTGACAGCTGATGACATATTTGTTAGAATTTTCGATTATCAAGAAATAACAAATTATAATTCGTCAATTAATAGCAAAGATATCTGGGTTGCTTAGCTCATTGTATGATATCCCTACATTGATAAAAGCCTTTTACGGCGAAACCTCTCTACGTGTAAGTTTTCCACAAAATCTAGATCCTTTCAGTTAATAATTGGATTGCCCTTTTTATTGATATCATTATACGCAAATAATTTGAAACGTTAAATCAAATATTTAATGTCTCTTCATAAATGTGCTCATCATTAGAGTTACTATAATGCGTTTTAATTTCGCATTATATTAATGGAAAATTATACCTTTCGAGAGCAAAGTGTTGTGTAACCAATATCTTTTTACTAATTAATTTAACTAATACCAAACGTCTTACATCCGATCGGTGAATTTGATCAGCTGCTTATCCAATATTCTAAGTGAAGTTTTCTTTCTAGTTATCTGGCTATCATTTGACGGATGACTTCACAGTTTAATTTGATTAAAGTTTCTGTTCTCAATTCTAATTTTTCAATAAAATTGTTAAAATATTTCCAAATTTATTTGTAGCTTTTATATATTTATCATTAAATTATTTAATTATTTTTTATCGTTATTTTTAATTTATATATATTTATATATTAAAAATATTAATATTTTTATATTTATTATTATAAAATTATATTAATAATAATTATCTATTTATCTATTTATCTATTATTTTTTATCTATTTATCATTAAATTATTTAATTATTTTTTATCGTTATTTTTAATTTATATATATTTATATATTAAAAATATTAATATTTTTATATTTATTATTATAAAATTATATTAATAATAATTATCTATTTATCTATTTATCTATTATTTTTTATCTATTTATCATTAAATTATTTAATTATTTTTTATCGTTATTTTTAATTTATATATATTTATATATTAAAAATATTAATATTTTTATATTTATTATTATAAAATTATATTTAATAATAATTATCTATTTATCTATTTATCTATTATTTTTTATCTATTTATCATTAAATTATTTAATTATTTTTTATCGTTATTTTTAATTTATTTATATTTATATATTAAAAATATTAATATTTTTATATTTATTATTATAAAATTATATTAATAATAATTATCTATTTATATATTATTTTTATCTATTTATCAATGAATTATTTAATTATTTTAGTTATCATTATTTTTAATTTATAAATAATATAAAATACGTAGACTAAGTTATTTGATATGATGTAAAAGACAAGCTTTTAAGTTATTTAAATAAAAATACGTGTTATTAGTCGAAGTAACTCGCATAGCGGAAAAATAGCAGAAAAACAATAAAATCATATAAACTTGAACGTGAGCTCTGAGGTCTAACAAAGTAGGTAGGCTAAATCTGTATTGCAACAGTATTTTCGTAATTCTTCTTGCATTTAAATATTTAATTACGAATGAATATTGTTAGCCACATAAAGATTGTAAATTCTTGTTGTTACATTTTTCGATAAAACTCAGCTAGATAATACATGATTAGCATTTTACAACAATTTACTTAATTTAGTAAATTAAATTAATAATCAACAATTAAATTATTAATCAACAATTTAAATTTTAATTCTTTAATAACTAATTTTTTATTAGATAATATTGATAAATCTGTGAAAATAAAGTAAAGATAGTTATATTTTTATGTGATCAGATAATGTGTAATTCCAAATACAATTTGGAATCAGACCAATAGCAAACAAAACATTGCAGTAGCTTGCCAATATCTTCTTAGAGCGTAGCCTGCCATAAACAAGAAGTTGAGTTACATTCGCTATAGCGAAACATGATCAATATTTATGAATGTTTTAATTTTTTAAATAGAACAATTGATTTGGTGTATTAAATACGGCCCGTCATGTGTATTAAATTGTAAGTATATACAATTGAAGGTGTTATTTAGGTACAATAAAATCATATTAAACATCACATTCACGTGTCTTGATATGTATTTATAGTCCTGGTATACATAGAGGCTGATATAATCAAATAATAATTATACAATTAAATTTTATATTTTACAATTAAAATTAAATCAATCATGTCAATCATCATACACAATTAATTAAAATCATAATCGTAAAATTAGTTTTTTGATAATATTTTAATAATTTATTAATTGATTCATTCGAAAGAATTCAACTTTAACAAATTCGAATAAAAAAACAACTATAATAGAAAAGCGAATTATTTGCTGTTATTTACTATAACAATAAATAACAACAATAACAATTTATTGACAAGAAAAAACAAACAAGATACAATATTATTACTGTTAACGACTGGTCCGGGTGTCGTGGAGGCAGTGCATAAATCAAACTACTCCAGATATCGCGATCCTGTGTGATAGACCAGAGTTCTCTTTCAGATAGCCCAAGGCGGTCTTCGGCAAGTTTCGAGATTTGATCTCTTTACCTGTACCGAGGTCTATCTCGATGTCTCTTTCCAGATGGTCCTGTCTTGGAAAACCTTCCGAGGAAAGTGAACCATAGACATCCTTAGAATGTGTCCTAGCCACCTCAACTGACTTTATTTGATGTGGAGAAGCAGCGATTTTAATCCGAGTCAATTCCTGATGACCGAATTCCAAGCTTTATTTCTAAGGCTAAAACCGGCTACACCGCGAAAGAACCTTATTTCGGTCGCCTGTATCCGAGATATTATCCTTTCGGTAATAACCCAAAGCTCATGACCTTAGGTTAAGATAGTAACGAAGATTGCGTGGTCAACCGAAAGCTTCGCCCGAAGGCTCAACTCCCGTTTTACCACGACAGACCTGTACCAAAAACGCATTGCTACGTTAGCTGCACAAATCCGCATCTCAATCTCCTTGATGCTCCTGCCGTCCCTCGAGAACAATACCCCAAGATACTTGAAATCCTCCACATCAAGAAGTACATTTTCCCCAATTCGAATTGGCATTGACACCTGAATCCGAGACGAACACATAGTGACAGTCCTGAAGGTACTAACTAACATCCCTGCCGCTTGGCGTTCTATCGTGAATCGTTCTAGTGTGCATTGTAAGGGTTAGGATGGGAACAAAGATTGCGTTGTAAACCGAAAGCTTCGCCCGAAGACTCAACTCTAGCTTTATCACGACAGACCTGTACAGTAACTCAAAACAGTAAATCGTCAATGAATTTGCTAAACATGTTAACATGGTAACATTTGCTAAGCATGTTAACATAACATCCCTTGTAAAAGAATTGTAATTATATTAATATTAATTTCATTAATAATATTATCAATATTATTAATGAAATTACTGTCCGTACACGGTTATCATGTTAAATTCTACGAAACGAAAATTCTAATTCATCACAGATTAGCCTCATGCTGTCATTTTTGCAACAAACTGTGCCACAATACAATATATTCCATTTTAGTAAGCTAATATAAAAATGATCACTTTGTGTCGACCATTTGAATACTCTCATATGCTTTGACTGTACGTTAATTCGTTTTAAATTTTGATGTTAGTTAACTCATTGATAGGAGACATAAACGGTATAATAAATTCTATTCATTTATATTGACGCTTGACGTTATTTCTGATTTGGAAAAATTATTGCTTAGGAAGAATCTAACGCGTTTAGACTTGAAATAAAAAAGAAAAAACTATGTAACAGTAAATTGTCTGATTTTATTTCAGGGACAAGGCTGGTGGATATGGAATACAAGGACTGGGAAGTACACTAATCAGCAAAATAGACGGAGACTATTACAACGTAGTTGGTTTGCCATTGTGTAGATTAGCTGAAACCTTAAAGGATATTATAAGATATTAAAAATTGTATAACTTTGCAAAATAAAATTTAATTTAAATCATATCATTATTAAATGAACATATCAAATGTTGAAATTTTTGTTGACACTGAACGCTGCTTTAATTTTATCTATAAGCTAACAGCAGTACGCTAAATTTCAGTATTGGTGGACCTCATCAGTTACTGATCCAATACCTACGTTTCACGTTTCGATCCTTTTAATGTTGGCTGATGATCACTCGACTCGTCTGCTTTTATTGGCAATTGCATTTTATAAAAGACTTTTATTGTTACATTTTGCAAATTTAATTGAAATAATTTCTGATTTCAAATTAAATCAGCGTTGGTAGGGAAGGTGTTACTTTTAATTTGCTACAATTGAAATTTTTGGTGACTATTTTATTCTGCACGCTACTTTAATCCTATCTATAAGCCAACAACAATACGCTACATCTCAGTATTGGTGGGCGTCATCTGCTAGTGATCCAATATCTACGTTGCACGTTTTAGCCATTTTAATGTTGGCTGAAGATCAATTGACTCGTCTGCTTTATTAGCAATTAGATTTAATGAAAGACTTTCGTCTTACATTACTTTCTTAACTTTAAGTTAATTTAATTATGCAGTCATTGTTACAATTGAAATTTCTGATGACACTGCACGTTGCTTTAATCCTATCTATAAGCCAACAGCCGTATACTACATTTCAGTATTAATGGACCTGATGAGCTACTGATCCAATACCTGAATTTCATGTTTCGGTCCTTTTAATGTTGACTGATTATCACTCAACTCGTCTGCTTTATTGACATTTTAGATTTAATGAAAGACTCTCGTCTAACATTTTTCAAATTAAATCAGCGTTGGTATGGTAAGGTTCTACCTTTAATTTAAAAACCTGTTTATTTTTAACATTAATTACTATTATCAAACTAGTCATCTATAGTTTACTACTTCCTAACTTTAAGTTAATTTAATTATGCACTCATTGTTACTATTAAAATTTTAATGATTCTTTTATTCTGCACGCTACTTTAATCATATCTATAAGCCAACAGTATTACGCTACATTTCAGTATTGGTGGACCTCATCAGTTACTGATCCAATACCTACATTTGAAGTTTCGGTTCTTTTAATTTAGGTTGATGATCACTTGACTCTTCTGTTTTATTAGCAATCAGATTTAATGAAAGACTTTCGTCTTACATTTTGCAAATTTAATTGAAATCATCTCTGATTTCAAATTAAATTAGCGTTGGTAATGAAATGTGCTACCTTCTATTTGCTACAATTGAAATTTTTGATGACACCACGTTGCTTTAATCCTACATATAAGCCAACAGCAATACGCTACATATCAGTATTAGTGGACCAAATTAGCTACTGATCCAATACTTACGTATCGGTCCTTTTTATGTTGGATGACGATCAATCGACTCGTCTGCTTTATTGGTAATTAGATTTAATGAAAGATTTTCGTCTTACATTTTGCAATTGTTTAAATTAAATCGATATTTTCATTTCATAAATTTTAATAATTTAATTTAATATTTTTTTTATAATTAAATATATTTAAATTATATTATAATGTGTGCAGCTGATGGGATGACAATATTGAAAAATTATAAGTTAATTAATTAATTAATTACTTAATTAATTTTAAGTTAATTTAATTGTTCAGTCATTGCTGTATTAATCCTATCTATAGGCCAATAGCAGTACTTTAATATATAATAATATATAATATATTAATTATTATATTTAACATTATATTGTTTAAATTAAAACAATAGTTTAATTTGATAATTTTAATTTTTTATAATTTTAATATATTTAAATTATATTATAATGTGTGCAGCTGATGGGATGACAATATTGAAAATATTATAGAGAATTAAAAATTTGAAAACAATTAATAAAGCATATCCACTAGTGCTGACCCTATAGTTGAATTATGTTAGAAACAGATTCTATATCTACCAATCAATTAAAGTTTATTTAATTTTTGCTTAAATAGAGTTAGCGTTTGTTTAAATCTACGGTTGATATCTGTATTACTGTTGGGAATGCTATCCGCTAATGCATTCAACGACATGCTTCAAACAGCACCTTTACACACATACCGATGGACAAATGATAAAAAATGACGAAAAAATCAAGTCAATTTTGAACAGCGTATATGGTGTTTTGTTTAATTCATTGCAGAATTTGTAAAACATACTTATATCTTAGCCAAACAAGATAAACCACAATAACACCCCATTTTATTTGTAAACAATTAACGTGTTAACAATAAATAATATATATTATTAATCTTATATTATTTTTAAAATGACCGGAACCAAGTTGATTTTAAAATATAAATTTATATCTTTGATATCTCGATAACTCCTCGATAATTGCATGTTAATAAGGATTAAATGTCACCAGGAGGAACTGTTATCATAATCCTCGACTTGATAATTTATATCAAGTTAAAATTTAAAATAAAAGTCAATTTTTACGAATTGACAAATAAATAACAGACGATGTATCATAATAAGGATTAAAGGTTATCAGTGCTAATCTATTAGGTCATCATAATCGATAAAACTTATAGTTATTAGTTAACACTGATACCTGCGTGACACAGATGAAATACTGGGACAGTCAAAGACAGCGGACATCTTGACAAATTCATCCCATTGTAAATAAGCTAAAAGCACCAATCATTGTCAGCCCAATGTATACAACTTCGTAACTCACCGTAACTGGAAAGGCTAAAAACACTAAAACCAATGCTACAGTAAAGGACATGCTTATGATAAATGGCGGACGAGTATCCGGTGATTTGAAATATCTATAAAATATCTATAAAATTTAAAATAAAAGTAAATTTTTATGAATTGATTAATAAATAACAGACGATGTATCAGAATAAGGATTAGTGGTCATCAAGAGGAACTGCTATATTATAATTTATATTGGATTACTGCTACTGTATTCGAATATAATCTACCATTGAATTTGTACATCTACGCGTATAGATCAAGTTCATTTTGCATTTGTTGTTTAAATATATATAATACATGTAAAATGTATTTTTTGATGCTATTCTTGATCCATAAGAATAGATAAGATAATTTTAAATAACATTCAAATAATTAAATAATAAATAATAATAAATAATTTAATATAAGAGTTTATATAATTTATATCAAGTTAAAAATAACTTGATATAAATCAAGTTATCAAGTTAACGAGGGAAATATACATCAATTTATATGAAGTTAACGAGGGAAAATGGAAGAGGATCACACACCTCAGGCTTTTTACCACAACACCCTTTCTCTATTTTGAAAAGTGAGAAAGTGTTTTGATCTCTTATTTCCCTCCTCCTTAAAATTTAAATAACCCCGAACAAAGCACTTTTCGACCCTGGGGAAAGCGTGTTGATCCGCATCTGGTTTCATAGTCCAACATTTGATATAGTAATTTATTTCGACAAGGCAATTAATTATTTTTTATTTGCTTTATAATAAAATGTTGTTCTAATGCATTGCATGCTTGTTTTTATTCCATTATATGAAGATGAGTTAGTCACAAAAATAGTAGAATTGTTGAAATAACGATTTTTTGAATATGGAGTAGCAACCCGCTACGATTTCTTGGTTTCAAGAAAGTAGTACAATAAAATAATTGCAGAGTACAATAAAATTACATGGCTAATAAAATTGGCCGTATAATGAGTATACGGCCAATTTTAAAAGTTACAAACAAATAGTTTTAAAGTGATAAATATCAATTGAATGTTTCATAGAGATTACACAATAGTCTAGAGATTATTGGTTTCAGGTTTCTTTCATTTTTGACAATCACAAAAGTTTTTCTGAACGTGCTAATTTTCTTGTAAGCTAGGAATAATTGACGTAGCAATGAGCCTTAGTATTGAGGTTTAATACATTCATATTAATACATTCGTATGTATAATTAATATAACATTAATCACGGCTGGCATAATAAAATTATAACTTACATTAAAAAACATTTCATTGCTTAATATAAACATTTCATGCATATAAAGTAAATGCAACATATTTAAATCAAGAGCATCATCTAATTCGAAGCTATATGTGGACAAACTAGAGAAAGCCTGAATTAGTCCCAGAATGTCATCTAATTCTAATTTTTACGTGGACTTACCAGAGAAAGCCTTAAGCAAAATATATATTCTTGAGAATTTATATCCATGATTATTACGATAAACAGCGTTCAATTCGCATTTCTATAGGACATTAATGTTCTTGCATTTGTTGCTTCTAGAATTGTGCTTTCACGGTGCATATTTTTTCTTGGAAACTGTCTCCAAGATATACGACTAGAAACGAAGTGAATGAACCAAAATCAGTTTATTCAAATTTTCTATTTACACATAAGTAGTTGACATATCCTCTTAATATCTAATTTCATTTAGTAAAGTAAACAGTGCGGTTATTAGAAATAAGGTGATCACGCGGGGGTAATATACGAAATTGGCCAAATAAAGATGTGAATCGCGTTATACAATATACAAATATTATTAATGTTAGATATTAGTATAATATTAAATATAAAACTAAAAATGATTGGTTTTATTATAATTTAATAATAATATTTATTAACATTTATTAATAATATTGATTATTTGGTTTTATTATTTATTTATTATTTAAATTACCTTTATTTAATTTACCTTTTAAATTCGCCTTTTTTATCTAATAAAATAAATAATTGTCTAATTTAATAAATTTACATAATTTATTAAATTAGATAAATTATTATCTAGTCATTAAAATTAATAATTTAAATAATTATTTAATGATTTAAACTATTTCAAAGGTCACAGCGATGGGCTGGTTGCTTATGGTCTGATAGCAAACATTGATCATTAAAACATAATCGTATTATAATGTGTTAATTATACATTATATTTAATTTATACATTAAAATTCATTAATAAATATCATTTTTAAAATTCATGTTACTTATTTTCTAAACGGTTAAATTGATGCATAAACTACTAATACAAAGAGAATTAAAAGGCATCACATAAACAAAATAATTAATATTATTAAACATTATTAAACTAAATTCTTGAATTTAGCTAAAACACTAAGAACCATCTACAAATTAAAAATTTATTCCTTTGATTAAACAATACTTTAATGAAAAAAGAATTTTGACTCTAGTTTGAACTCGTTTAAAATAAGACATTAATTAATTTAATTAATTTACATTAATTTACTTTTACTCTTGTAAAGTAAGGCATTTGAAGGACTATCTAGAAATTTGAAATATGTTTCTTTGATTAAACAATACTTTAATAAAAATTATAAAATGTGTTGTATAAAAGACATTGTTGGTAGTATATATTTGCTGACGTATTATTTCTTGTGATGATTTCAATGTCAATATAAGAAAACAAGTAAAAAAATGACCTGTAATTTTGTGATTATGAATTTAAATAAAGTCGTGAAATTAATCAACGAAGACGATTTATCGATTTCAATCTTTGCAATTGAAATAATCGATATGACCGTAAAAATACGGCTTACCGTATTGTTGTTGATCTATAGTATTAGGTACAACGTTGAATTATAATTTCTTGTGAGAATTCTGTTTCAGATCTAAGTTTTGACAACAAATAATCTCGATTAGTTTAGCATTGTTTTACTTTTAATAAATCCAGATTAATAAATTACTTTATAATAAAGTTGATTTCATTCATTGAAAAATGTTTTCAAAAATCTAATAGATAAACGGAATAATAGCTTTCCGTTTTATAGGATACTCAGGAAATTCCTTTACGTATCGTTGATGCTTTTTCTTAGCCCAACTAGCCATTTGTGCGAACCCAGCAACTGTAAAAATCATAACTGCCAGACATTGACTCGCAATTGAAAAGCCAACCCATGCAAAAACTTCATAAGTGTAATTGGGACATGATACGTAGTTAAATAACTTTGTCATTAAATTGTCGTTTGGAAAAGGTATCTTTCTTGTGGATTCAGAACCAGCTGGGCGCAGATGTCTGAGCAAAATATGACACTGACCATTACCGTATTCACAGACAGCGAATAACATACAACCAAATATCAGCTGACTGGTTGTAAATGCTTTTGTGTAGAATGGATGATTTAACAGATAGCCAATCCAGATAGAAAATCCCCAGTAATATGAGCAATTCTTAAACAAGTTTCCCAGCGGCATTGTGGAATGTGAAAACCTATGCACAAACAGTGACTCTAGCAAACGTTTTATGTAGTGAATCGACCACATTAAACAGAGGATATGAACTTCTGCTTGCTTTTTCGGCCGAGCCGCGTGGTCGGAATAGAATATCGATGGAAAACAGTAGAATGTCAGATATATCACAATTGGTCCGATATATTCGGTAACGAACACACCTCTCCATGATATCTGAGGACCAAGATCTCTAAAATAGATCTCAACACTTCCTGAATTTTGCATCAAAGTTCGGAGTACTGTGTCATCCGATAATAGTGTACCGTTTTTAGTCTTGTAGCGTTGACGCTCAGCTATGAAGTGTTGATATGTATTTTGAAAGAGAAGCTTAACATCTTGAATTGTGTTATTACTGCTAATGTTGTAAAACGTGGTCAATAATTTATTCGACTGTTCATCGATTATAATGACCTCGACATCTAAAGGCTTGTCATTTGACATGTCCATTTTTTCTATTCCGAATAATTTATCTACAAGGCAAGTGTGAATGCTTTAGAATGCATATGAACAAGAATGAATTTTTCAACAAGTACAGATAAATAAAATTATTTTAATCACCTCAAGTATAGCTCTTCTTACGGTATTAATTTTGACAGAAAATTGAAATTATTTAAAATAAAATTAAAAATTTTAATTATAAAGTAAATTGTTATTTTTAAATTAGAATAGTGTAAATCACATTAATTAAAGATTCTCAAACTATTTGGTACATAAGTTTAATTGGATGGTTTGTATCTGTCTTCATCCACATGAAACCAAATTGTGGTACGTCAAGCAATGAACGCATTATATTCAAAAGTCATAATTATTAGATACAAAACTTATTTTTAAAATTTACATTCCAAACTGCATAGGTAATAATTTTCGTTTTTAATTAAATAATTTGATGTATCTAACATGATTTCTCTAAAGTCAATATGTCAGATTTTTTCACTTATCTACGAGCAAATTGATAAGACAGAACAAGGGATATCGTCACTAATCAGTTGCTATACGATCTAAACACCAACATCATCATGCGCCGACGATAGCACTCACTGGATCATGTGTTCGCAGGCACCGAGCATTTACGTTTCAACATGTTGTAATACTTGCGTGGTCTATATAGAATTCATATGGTCGTTGATAAATTGCATAAACTTTCCTGAAAATTTGTAGACTCCTAACCGGTCTAGCATTTTTCCAAATAGATTTCCAGAGCAGGTCATTTAATCTGTGAAATGTGAAGTTGCTAAATTTCTCTCTGCTTTAATCCTAAACAGGTGTCTGCAAACTAATGTACGAATATAGTTATGAAACATTTGCAACACAATCTAAACCACAACATTATCCTGCGCCGACGTTAGTACTCAGTGGATCATCATGGTGCAAGCAGTGAGCACTAACGTTTTAACGTGCTGTTATACTTGAATGGCCTATAAAGAATTCAGCTACTCGTTGAAAAATTACACTAAACATTTTTGCAAATTTGTAGACTTTTAAATAAATTTCCAGAGCAGGTCATTTAATCTTTGAAATGAAGGATGCTATACTGCTCTATGCTTAAATCCTAATAACGTGTCTAATAACGAATATCGTCCAAATGACGAATATCGTCACGAGCCAGACGCAACATGATCTAAACATCAATATTATCCTTCGCCGACGTTAGTTCTCAGTGGATCATCGTGTATGCAAACATCAAGAACAAGTTACACCAACATCCTGCGCCGACGTTAGTACTCAGTGGATCATCATGGACAGGATTGAGCATAGATTACATGGACGGGATTACATCATGGACAGGATTACATTTCATAGATTACATTACTTGCTCTGAAAATCTATTTCGGCAAACAACAATGATTATTATTTAATGAGTGATCATGAAATTCGTTGAAGAATTCATATAATTCATTATCTGATATAAATAAATATTCATATAAAATAATGAATAATACATTACTGAATCAGAAATGTGCTGGGGTTCGTTCGGCTTATTGAATAAGAAGCGATAAAAATGTCGTATAGTTGTTCGAAATAGATAAAAAAGATAAATATTTTACACTCGTTGAAACAATATAAAGAATTGGTCTACAAACGAAGGCTTTAAATTTATTTAATGAATTTTTGAATGCAAACGGTATTCATCTTCAGATTGTATGACATCAATTAAAAAATTTAGATATTATCAAAAGATGAATGCATTTGCATTAGAAAATTCATTAAATAAATTTAAAGACCTCGCTTGTCGACTAATTTATTTATAAAAAGAGATGTGAGAACTCAAGTAATATAGAACACTTAATGATTTAATTTTATTAATTAAAATAAAATCATAAAAAATTAATAAATTTAAAGTTAGTAGTTGAAAATATAATTTTTTAACTAAATTATAAAAGTTTTCATTTATATATTTTAATCAAATTAATGTCTAAAGCTTACTTTTGTAATAAAATTATTAAATTTGTAAATTTAATAAATTTACAAATTAAAATTTAAAATTTAAAATTTTAAATTTAAATAATCAAAGTAAAGTTTAAGTGCATGCACTTAACCTTTCACGACTTTATAACAGACGTGACATATTTATACACAAATATCCCTTTTCTAGGTAGATTAAAGACATTAAATCAATTTATTGAACAGGTCAATTGGTTAACTTTGAAAAGAGAATAGATTTGTGTTAGTCACACCAACACAAATCTGAAATATAATATAAATGAACATACATCATGTTCAAATAACAGTGTTGAATATGTTGCAGCGAGTACAACGAGGACGCAGAATTATGCTTAAAGAGACGTTTAAATAATAGACGAAACGACAATGATATCGCTTCCTTAAAAACGTTTAAATACCGAAACTTTTAAATATCTTAGATATCGTGCCGGTGAAAACAATCATACAACTACCAACAAAACAGAGATATTCTTCAAATAACATTTCGCCTTGCAGCTTTTTTGAATACAACTGCATTCATCTTCAGATTGTATGACATCTCTCTAAGATTTTCAAAAATTTAGAGAAAAATATCATACAACCCAAAGATGAATAAAGTTGCATTTGAAAATTCATTAAATAAAAGGACCGAAACACGAAATGTAAGCGTGGGATCACTGCTGATGAGGTCCACCCACGCTGATTGTAGTGTAAAGTGATGCTGATAGGATTCAAACAACCACACGAGAATAATATCAAACCGACAAGTGAAGAATTATATTATTTGTTATCTCATGTATAAATATATATCATGTCAATATATTATATTGACATAATAATTTAATAAATTATTATGATTATTAATAATTTAATAATTATTAATTTCAATAATTTAATTGAAATTTATTTTAAATTTCAATTTTAAATTTTAACTTGATAAATATAATATAAAATATAATACATTAAATAATGAAATTTTAAGAATTGCAACAATATGTAATGATATTTTTTTTTAAAATCATTTAAATAATTTAATAGATGCATAATTTAAACTAGGTTACTATAAAAATAACATCAAGCAGAAAATAGTAAAATATATAAATCAACATAATAATATTAAAAATAAATTTAAACTCTTAAGTGGCAAATTTTAAGGTATATATCTAGATATGAACATTAAATTAACATAAACTAAAACTACTATTAATTTATATCGTAAAGATGACATATTTAAATTTATAAGAAACATATTTTTGCATGAGCATTCATACATACCATATAATATAAAATATAATACATTAAATAATGAAATTTTAAGAATTGCAACAATATGTAATGATATTTGCTTTCTTCAAAATCATTTAAATAATTTAATAGATGCATATTTTAAACTGGGTTTCTATAAAAATAACATCAAGCAGAAAATAGTAAAATATATAAATCAACACAATAATATTAAAATTAAATTTAAACTCTTAAGTGGCAAATTTTTATGGATGGATAATAAATAATATACTTTGTATTAGAATAAGATACTAGATAGTTATTTCAGAGGAAATACATCATTAGCATGTATTTAGACTCTTCGTTATGTTCGGTTTTGAATAAAGAAAATTGAAATCAAACAAAATAAAAGAAATATTATCAAAATTAATTTTAGCTATTAAGCGGATAATAAACAATATACTTTGTTTTTTTCTTCCCGATTGTGACACGATATTATCCTTACAGGTATTCATCTTATTTTTGATACAGCAGGACGCTACTAATCAGTCTGGGTAGGTTTCATCAGCTGCTGACCCAGACCTACATTTCACGTTTCGACCCTTATTATCTGCTTTCTCCGTAGACTGATGCTGATCGGATTTGAACTCAGGACGTCTGTATTGCGATTCAACGCTACATGCACTAGGCTGGCCGCTCCAGTGATATAATTTTACACAATATAAATATTATTATTTATCTTTATTTTATTTATTTATCGAATCAATTACACAGACCCAATTATCTGATTTGATTTAAAATATTTGACGAATTGCGGATTAATATCAAAGTTTAACCTAAAGTTTAAATTTAATATTAAAAATATTTAATAGCAAAATTAGATGCTAAGAAAAAAAGTTTAAAAACTGATTACTTAACTCACTTTAGCTCTCATCATTACCTTTATTATTTGCAACAAAGTGTGAGATCAAAAAACTCAATAAACTTTTTTTAGACCAAAATTTGCAGTTTAAGATCGAGAAAAAATTATCAAAAAAAAACAAAAATTAATTAGAAATTTTATTCGAAATAAGAAAAATTTTAATTTAGAAATTATCTATTTAAAATGGATACTAAAAATTTTAATATTTATAAAATAAGATTTTTAAAATGTTAAAAAGATTTAAAATTTTGACATTTGTAGTTTCGTGTTTTTCGTTTTTTTTCATAGTCGGTGGAGTTACGTTTCCTGCAGAATATAGACCTTAATGGATCCAAGTCAGACAAATCGCTGCCAATTTGCATGCAAATGTTTTGCTCTTCAAAATTAAAGAAATTAGGAAATATTTATGTAATTGGGAGTTGCTTTATCTTTCGAAGCAACAAAATGGAAAAACAACAACATTTAGTGATTGCAATTATTTTTTCTTGTAAGCGATGTATTTTTGATAAGTGCAATGGCTTTGTCTACTACATACGCAACGATACCACATTGATGTCCGAAAATGAGTTGTTTTCCGCTAAGCTGAACTGCTTTCACGTCTTTAACGGAAGCTTACTTTTGCTCGATGTGTCTATCAAATAAATATCAAAGGATTCATTAGGTTCTATTTCTAAATTATTCGCTGGAAAAAATACGATTTAAAATACCACAAGTAGGTTTCTCATTTTGATTAGGTAATCGTATTTTAGTAACAAAAGCGTAAAATTTTAAGTATAAAGACCATTACTCTTAAATTGTACGTGGCCGTTTAAATCTTGTTATATAATGCATTTTAAATCCAACCAGAACAATTCAAAGAATAACTATTTACCTTAAACAACTGCAATGCACTTGTCTTTCCGCATAGTTATAAAGTTGAATGATAGCAAAGGTATGTTACAATACAATTGTGTAAAAGATAGCAATCAATACAATGTAGTTAATGTCCAAATGGTTTGCATCCAACTGAATATATTAAAATAAACTAATTTTGAAACAGCCCAATTCCCGTTACGGGCTATCTTTAATATTCTTTAAATTAAGAGCATACAAAATTATTTTAACAATATAATTATATTTTTTTTAATTTAAAAAGTTTTTAACGAATTTGAACTTAATAAATTCAATGACTGAAAAATAATTATTACAAATTAGAGTAAGTATAATGAATGATCAGATTCTAAATTCTCACCGATCGGCAAGGATTTTGTAAGCTCCGGCTTATTACTGTACTTTTTAGAGTTATTTCTTTGTGATCGCTGATATTCTTCGCTATCATGTTCATGCGATCCATGAGCGTTGCTGTGACGCTTATCTTCCGATTCGGTTGATGTATTCGCGGCCGCGGTGGTGGCGGTTGTAATGAATTCGTTATTTCTTCGAACCATGTTTGAGCAACTCTTCAAAATTGATGCGATATTACTACTTTTATTCGTAATTAAGTGATTGGTGGTATTTGTTGTCACTATCATTTGTACTGCCGCTGGTGCGTCGTCATGTTGATCATGCTCAACACCTTGAACATCAACAACATTGTCGGGTAGTATAAGATCATCACACATGTTGAGTAACTGATGAATGATCAGGTTGAGATGATCATTACAATTGTCGGGTGTATGATCGGCAACACTAGATTGGCTGCAATTCATCGTGGAAATTCCGGTTTTACCATTGTCAATCATAGTTTCTTCTTGGTTACTACTCGATGATACAAAGAAAGGCGCAGCAGATTCGTCGGCACCGGGTTCGTTGATAGAACCAGAAGCAAATTTTGCAAATTCATTCGATGGATTGCAATCAAGCCCATATTTAGGATCATATGATGTAAATGACATCATTGGTATTGTTGAATTGCTGTTAAGTATAAATGATGACGATTCAAACTCCAATCCCTGTTGAGATGATCCTTTTAATTTTATCGTCAAGTTATCATTATCCTTGATTGGACAACAAATTAGATTATTGTATTCGTTCATTTGATTATTATTTATTTGCATATCATTACTAGCTAAGGGATGCATTGAACTCTGATGCAGCTCACCAAGTTGTTGGATCTTATTTATTTGATCGGTAACTTGTCCTGTCGGTGAATTAGCAGACATCAATAGATGACTTTCAGCATCAGTTGTAGTTGCACAATAAGTAAATATCATTTCTTTTTCGAAATCTGTTTGACCGTAGTCCGACGATTGCTTTCTAACTTTGGTAAGAGATTTGGCTACATCAGTATCGTCATTATCGTCTACATTAAGCTGGGAATGATGATGCTGAAAAACATCATTAGTAGCATCGAATGGAGTATCGTGCTTAGTGATATTGGCAGGAATGTCATCGTTACATTGAGACGCATGCTTGTTTATCGGTTCATTATCTGCGACAATCGTAGAAGTGGCGCTCACAGCATTATACTCAGTTTCAATTGATCTGGAGTTATATGTATCACAACGTCTAGTCATACAGGGTAGTCTTATCACATCACGAGTTCGGCTCAAAGCACAAGTGTCTGGCTCGAAGAGGCGTTTCCCGGGTTCACCTGTTTCCTGGTGTCCACCATCAAATGTGGATATTGGGATCTGATCAAGTGACGCTAGCATTGCTTTGGCGTTGCCTCTCATTATTGCAATAGAGATGCGCTGGTATAAATGCGTGATCGTCACGGCGTAAGTGACTCCGCTTGTCCGGCTCATGTTATTTGCAACCCGTTTGATGACCCTGTTTCCCTCTTCATTCCATCCCCCAAACGACTCCACTACAGCGGCTGAGAATATATACCCCGCTGCTTCGACCCTGCTCTTGTACTTTCGGTCTTTAACATTAATCGCATACGACGTAGCGGCGGCGAGCTTTGCGTTAGCAGCTGAGCGACGGTATGCCGTCTGTTGGGGGTGAGTGACTGCAAAGTCGATTGCATGGGGAGGATCCCCATAAAATAGGATGTCTGTCGATGTTCACGTAGGTCCGGGATAATACCTCGCACTTCCAGAGCTACATCCATCCGGGCTGATTGTGCGGCTGCGAATACCACGTCACGAATAGCATTATGCCGCAGTCCTTGATAACCCCCGTATTAGCATGTTAGCGAGTGTATGCCTTCCTTATCAGCTATGCGCATGCAGCGGCCGCATCTATAATTCCTTTCGTGTAAAGGAATTCCAAGCCACATGCGGACTAGAATACAGAACTGTGGGGGTGTTAATTCCGTTCCAGATGCCGCATTTGGTACAGCGTTAAGCCAAGCCCCAGCTTTTGGACACGACACTGCATGTAGTCGGGCACGATCCATTTCGCTAGCTGATTGTATAAGCTGTGTCGAGGCGAGATTTTCAATCAGGCGTGAGGTTGATGATTGACCGCCATCCGTAGACGGTATGAAGTGAGATCCCATTGTAGTTCTAAGGGTGGCTAATGCCTCTGAATAGCCAGGAAAAAGTGTAGGATCCAGACTGTATTCTTCTCCTACCTGCATCACGCTATGTATAAATGCGCTCTGGACATGCGCCGCATTGCATCTTAGGCCAAATCCTCCCAGACGGATTGGGAGTGTCATCTGTGATTTTGCTGCTTCGTGTAGTTGACACGCGCATATTTTCTGAAAGGCGCTGGCGATTTGTCTGTCGAATGACTGACAAAACGTTTTTGTAATCCTTGGATCAACTGAACGGAGAAGGTGGTTTATCCTGGACGAGGAAGCGCAGTGTTTGAGTAGGAGGTATCCGACTTGAGGGTCTGGCAGCTTGGCTACTGCTTCAATTGTCTGGATTAGCGGTGGCAGAATTTCGTTTGTCAGGTGGGTTTCTATGAAGGACTCGTCACCGATGGGTATGCCTAACAAGTGCATGTTTCCAGAGGTGTTCTCCGAAACCACCTCGGATAGTAGGGCCAAGCAAGAGCTAACGGCTTCAGGTGTGCCGATGACCTCTGTCTTTCGCCAATTTAGCTGCAATTTAATCGCCTTGAAACTCGTGTCTAGCCAGCCGAGTGCGGATGCGATTGCCGAAGGCGTCCCGCCGACTATGCCATCGTCCAGGTACCACATGTTGAGGTTTATTCCAGGGATATGAAATCCATACTCAATGTATTTATAAAATCCATACTCAATGTATGAAATAATTATTAATAGATAATTATTAATATTTTATAATATTTTATATCTAATTATAAAATGTAATTATAATTGTTTATTGTCATTAACAATTATAAAAACGACAAAATAGTTTCAACAGATATTTGGCCAACATGATACTATATGAAAATATTTTAATAAAACATATAATTTATTATAAAAACTATTTTAATTATAAATAAATTTAATTATAATAAATTTACTATTAATGAATTGATTTTTTTGATTTCAATTCATTAATAATGATAATAATCAATTCAATATTGAAATCAAAATTTATTTAAAACGAAAAAATAAGAAAGAAGCAGAAACAGACTAAATATATTTATATAATATTCGTAAATGTTCTTAAGCAATAATGCCGGGGTCTGATGTCGTGTCACTCGATGGCAAGGAATACGACTAGTCCGAATGCATTATTAATGAATTCTTTACTATCATGTCAAAATATCTCCAAGTTTTAGTTATTTTTGTGATCACTTTCTCAGCTTTCACAAAATATACTAGATTCCAGATTTCTACAGCATAGAATAAAAATTGAACAAATCGAAAGTCAACATAATATTTGTAACGATTAATTTTACATTTACTTCTCTCGATTTGTTTAATTTAAAAAAACAATGGAGTTTGCTTACACAAAGAGAGACAAGATTCTTGACAAGATTTATTTATTTTTTAATAAAGCATGTAAATATTAAGATTATTAAAAATATCAAATCTTAGCAATGAGTTGGTTGTCAATAATTAATATGGATATAAATCAAACAAGTATCACATGACTCATTTAAGAGCGTTATATTCAAGTCTTGTTTTAATACGACGATTCTGTAAGCGTCTATGATGCGAACTGATTATATAACAGTTATTTTAAAACAATTTAAAAATAGAAATCAAGACAGAAAACAATGTTTTGAAGTCTTCCGATTGTAGGCTGCACGTAACATATTACATGTATATTTAATATAAACTTAAACAGTTTGCAAAGGCGTCATCTCGTTTTTGTAATAATAGAAATCCTATCAGGATAGAAAACTAAAAATTTATATTTAAAAATTTATATTTCAACTCTATTTAAAACAGTTTAGATTTATTTCGATACTTAATGGCCTTTAATCGATAAAAATGACCAAAAAAACAATAAAACATTGATGGTGATGACTGCGTTTGTATTGTGATTGTACTGTAAGATGTGTTTCGGCGTCATCAACATTCTTAAGTTACAACTTGTCGCTAGTCACTATATTTCATTTTGATATTTGCTGTAAAAGACAGATTTCGTTGTTTGTTTTTGTAAAAATAAAATACAAGCTTATCGGTCTATGAGTGCGAAGGTAAATAGTTCAGTCAACAGAACTGAAAACAAAAAAGGGATGGATCAGGAATCGAGTTTTATTGATTCTGACTATTCCACTCAATATTGTCTTGGCGTTGTCAATCATAACCGTAAAGTTTATACATTTAATAAAGTGTATAAACGCTTATTCTTTTATATATTTTTGTAAAAAATAAATAAAAGTACAATAAATATTTATTGTACTACATTATTTTCATTATTTTATAATGAAAATAATATAATATTATAATATAGTATAATATAATTATATAATTATAATATTCTACATTAAATCACCAGCAAATCGATAGAAATAAATCGTATATTAAAGTGAGTGAATTAAAACAAACAAATTAAAGTAGATAAATTAAAGCCAATTAAAGTAATCAAATTAACAATTGGTTCATATAATTAATATCAATGTGTCATCACCAGCAAATCGATATAAATAGTTTATTAATTGATTAACAATTAGTTAATATTAATTAATCAATAGAAATAAAAATTTACCGTATGACATATATTGATTTAGTATTGTCTCGATATATGGATGTGGAAATCGTCAGAAAATAAGTACTTTTGTAATTTTATGTTCTGTAAAAATTGCAGATAAAAAATTAACAGATATTTAATTAAATCGGATCCTTTTAACTAAATCAGACAGTATCTGGTTCGATGTAATCTACATAAAGTTTTGACAGTTTTCTGTCACGTGTTTCCTCGAATATAAAACCTACTCCGGCATAAGACATAATATGTAGATAATTAGCCAATTATTTTAATAGAAGCCCTAACTTAAAAATAACCCTAAATAACTTCAAAAAATCGCTTGACATGCATGTTTTCATAATGGCAATCAGATTATATGATGATATAGAATTTATTTAAAACGAATTATTTAAGTGTTTAATAAAAAAATATTTCTTTGCCCAAAAAGTGGAGAAGTGAATATGATGCATGATAACCTATGACTCGAGATATATGCAGGAGATATAAAAAAAGAAAATGTAGAATATAACCACAGATATAATTGTTCTTAATAATCGAAATACCCAGATGTCAATTTTACATTTAAAAAATACAAGTACGGATCTTATATTCGGGAAAACAAGGAACAAACAATACATTTATAATAATAAGATTTTCTTACTAATACAAAAACAGTGATAAATAAAGTGATTAAAAAGTCAGTCTAAAAACAATATTCTCTTTCTTCTCTTATTCAAGTCTTCATACCGATATTACGGCCTCAAATCCAGAGGGATCTGAGCCCCCAACCTATCCAACACGCCGCCTTCCGACTGAACCACCCGGGGTCTCTCACCCCCCCCGAAGAGTCCAGTCGGTGCGGACTATGCTGGGTAAACGCGAGACGAGGAGCTTAAGAAACCTTAGCCTTTGATCTGGGGGACGTCCTCTTGAAAAGAAGACTAATCCCGGGATAGCCCAAGTGCCTCAAAGGCGCACTTAAACAATACATTTCAAAGATATATTTCTTACAAAATGAGTATAAAGTCATTAAAAGTAAGCACCATACTATCGATTAAATAATATAGTTCAAATAATATTTAATATTGAATAATATTAAATATCATAGCTCAAACTCGATTTCGTTGATCAGTGTAATGATGTATCCAACTTATATTATTCAACATATATGAAATATTAATTTCTATATATTGATGATATATGTGTATCTCAAAAATAGTAAACTCTATCAATTTAATAATTAGAAAATTATTAGGAGTAATAGTAGCCCTAAAATTGTGAAAAAAATAAATCTAAACAATATAAATATATGAAATATATGTTTCGATACATTGATGATATATGTGTATTTAATTCTAATAATTTTTATTCAATTAGTGAGCACATTTATCCAGAAAGCCTTATTCTTAACAAAACCAATATTAATGATAAAGAAGGTGTATATCTAGATATGAACATTAAATTAACATCAATTAAAACTATTATTAATTTATATCGTAAAGATGACATATTTAAATTTACAAGAAACATATTTTTGCATGAGCATTCATGCATACCATATAATATAAAATATAATACATTAAATAATGAAATTTTAAGAATTGCAACAATATGTAATGATATTGGCTTTCTTCAAAATCATTTAAATAATTTAATAGATACATATTTTAAACTAGGTTACTATAAAAATAACATCGAGCAGAAAATAGTAAAATATATAAATCAACACAATAATATAAAGAATAAATTTAAACTCTTAAGTGGCAAATTTTTATGGATGGATAATAAATAATATACTTTGCATTAGAATAAGATACTAGATAGTTATTTCAGAGGAAATACATCATTAGCATGTATTTGACCTCGCTGCTATGTTGGGTAGAGGAGTTAGGGGCCGAAACCTGATAGCATAGCAGTTCCTCCTGATGACCTCTAATTCTTATTCTGATACAACGTCTGTTATTTATTAGTCAATTCATAAAAATTGACGTTTATTTTAAATTTCAATTTTTTATTTTAACTTGATTTAAATTATAGAAAATCTATAAACATTCATTAATTTTATTATTTAATTATTAAATTTTGATTTAGCATTATTATGTTTTGTTTATTTTATAATCATATTAAATACGTTTAAATTAAACGTATTTAATATGAACGCATAAAAATGACGTTTATTTTAAATTTCATTTTTTTATAATTATTTATTTTATTATTTAATTAAATTTTGATTTAGCATTATTATGTTTTTTTTATTTTATAATTATATTTTATAAAAAATATAAAATTATATTATATTATAAAATTATATTATATATTTTTTATATGTGTATATATCATATATCAGGCATATATACATGCCTGATCTGTTTCATTCAATTAATTGACAATTGATGTATATATGTATATATGATGAATATATATTCATCAATATATATTCATCATATATTCATCATATATTCATCATATATTCATCATATATTCATCAATATATATTCATCATATATTATGATGAATATATATTATATAAGTGAAGAGATATACATAATATAAAGATTATATATAGTTAACAATAATATTATCATTTGTTAACAATAATATTTTTTAATTTATAATTGCACTTTTCGATGTAGTAATTTCGACGGTAATCAACTCGGTAAGTTTCTATGAATAAAAAACATGCAAAAAGAAAGCAGAAAGAATCACTGGTACCAGCAATGAAATATGATGCTCGATTTAAAATACTTTTGCTGGGTGAAAGCATGGTAGGGAAAACTTCGATCTTACAACGATACGTAACTGAAACATGTCCTATTGCAACAAAAACAACAATAGGTTAGTGAAGAATACTCTTTACAACTTTTTAAACTTAAATTAGGTGTTGATTATCTAAGCAAACCGATATCAATTGACGACAAAATAGTTGATCTTCAAATTTGGTGAGTCTTCATATAATCGATAGAGCTTTAGAAATATATTCTAATAAAATTATAAAACTTTAAATTAAAATTTCTTTAATTTCATAAACATTTTAAATTTAAATTTTGTTTAAGATTAGATAGTTTTAAATACCTCGTAGTTTTCCAATTTATAATAAAATCCATGTATAATTTTCACACTTAAAAAATAACAACGGGTAAAAATATTTTATTATACTTGTTCCCTCGTTTGATCAGTCGGATGGATGCAGGTTATATTTTAAATATGAATATAATATGAATTCTTCATATATGAAGTTATTTTCAGATGTATGATGTCATTGTTGGATTCTGCAAACTGCACCGTTCTCTCAAAGTCAATAAAAGTTTTTTCAGTTTTTCTAAAGCATAGTACCTACCTGTAAGTGCATTCTATCTAATTTTAAATACATAATATGAGTTTTTTATTATGAATTAAAAAATATCCATTATCACGGTGCTGATAAATCTATATCAGCACCGTTCTCACAAAGTCAATAATAGTTCTTTCAGTTTTTCTATATCATTGTACTTACCTGTAAGTGCATTCTATTTAATTTAAAGTACCATCATTTGATTTTTTAATTATTATTAATTAAAAAATATCCCATATCAATATCCAATATTCAATATGTCATTATTTTTTCGTGTAGCCTCTCGATACAAGAACCAAATATACAATGTTTTAATAAACATTGCATAGAATCAATCAAAACAAATGTAATAATATAAAATTGAATATAATATATTATAATATAATATTGATAATTTTATTAATATATAATTCTGTGCTCTGGGACAAAAAAATAATAACAAACATATGATTTCCAACTTTAAAGCAATATAGTTAATGTTTTAGTTTTTGGTCGAGTTATTGACTCATATGCTTATTTTTAATAAATAATGTTATTTATTGAGAATATAAATTAAATGATTTAAAATATAGGTGTATTTATTCGTACAATAAATAAAATTATTATTAAAATTATTATACAAAATTGAAATTCAAATGCACCCAAATATTACCTTGACAAATCTTAGTTCTAATTGCATTCATTGTAAGAATTTAAAAGATAAAATTTATTCGGAGTTTATAAAAATATTAATAAATTGCTTAAAAATGTATTTTTTAAATATTGAACACAATAAACCGTCAAAATTTTAAATAATATTAAACCAAAAGCATTGAATGAAAAATATATAGTAAAACTCATGATGCAGTCTTTAATCTAAACGACGATGTAATAGCACGTTATTCTGTTTATGTCGTTTCTATTTACAATGTAGAATACAATTATATTAAACTATAAATGATTAAAATTATAATTGATTATAATTCTTTATTATATAATTTATATATAAATTTTATTCATAAATTTATAGATTTATTAAATTTATAAATTTAATATTGCAAATTAATTAAATTGGAAATTAATGAAAATTAACCATTAATTAATTTTAAATCAATTATTAATTAAATACTAATTTTACATAATTTTATAATTTTTCATAATTTTATATTTAAAAATAGTGATATGATCGAAGAATTGACGAAAATGAATTAAATTTACATTTAGGGACACTGCAGGACAAGAGAAATACCGAACGATAACAATGAATTATGTTCGCAACTCACATGGAGTTTTTATAATTTTCGACCTGACTGACATGGACTCATTCAAGAATTTAGTTTACTGGATGGAATTTATAGATAAGGTGTGTAGAATTTTTAACGCAATTTATAATCAAAATATCTAATGCTGATGGTTAGAAAAAATTATCATTTTAATAAGAAAGATGGGCTTACAAGACGCTGCAGTCATTGTGCTGGGAAATAAATGTGACGCGAATGAATACAGAATGGTTTCCGATGAGCACACGCAACAGGTGAGTTTTTCAATTAAAATAGTATAACCGCTGTTGAAGATAAAAACATTGCAATTAAATAAAAAGCTTGGAATAATGGTTTAGTTTGGAGCAATATTTAAAATATTAAGGATAAAATAGACCAGGAAACGGAAAGAGACTAGCTGGATTTTGTGAATAATGCTTTAATGGCATTCCAGGCGCAATTGATAAATTTTTAGAACATCGAGAAATAAATAAACATTTTACTTTCGGGATTATAAGTTTTTACAGTTCTTGAAATATTAAAAATTATTACAAATATAATTTTCTGAGAATTCCTTTTAACCTTAACGTTATTGATAAAAATAATCACTTTTTGTGTTCGTGGTAATGAGCAATATTATCAACAATATTTACGTCTACTGGACAAGTTATTTACAATTTAATTATTGAAGATTAACTATTATTAACTTCGAGAGTTTCAGCTTCTTCAGGTGTTATAAAGCATTTTAAGAAGTTTCTGCAGAACTTCTCCAAGATTTTCTAAACGCTTAACATTTTCTAAACGATTTTCTAATGATTTTCTAAACGCAAAATCATTTCCAATGATTTTGCTAGACACAACTTGCAAAAGCGATTATATTAAATCGATTTTTAAAAAGGCTATCATAAAAACATGCCACCGGAAAAGCCTCTGATTCACGAAATGAACATGGCCGTTTGCAATAAGTTAATATGAAAAGGTGGTTGAAAGAAAAGTACCTTCCAAGTTTCTTGAGATTCCTATATACACAAAGATATCTAGTCAATGCTATCGTATCCATTCTTCCTTATCACTAACCAATAAATCCAATCAACACAAATGAATTCATCTCAATTCATAAATAAAATAATAATTTCATTAGAAGAAATATGAAAACTAAAATAGAAAATAATTGAACAAAAATGAAAATCAGCTATACACCATGCAGCGATTAAAGGTTTATTCGTCCGGTTTTCAGATCTAGTAAGTGAAGATAAATGTATAACTGAATAATTCAGATCAGATAACTGAGTCTACGTATTATATACGATATATTATTAAAATTTAATAAAATATTATATTAATTAAATAAATATTAATTCATAATTAATAATTATATACGATTTTATATAATATATATTTATATCAACTTAAATTTAAAATTGAAATCTAAAAAGTCAATTTTTATGAATTTACTAATAAAAACATACAACGTATCAGAATAAGGATTATAATGTATTAAGAATTAAGGCCGGACATTTATTGCATTGGACTATGGAGTTCTTAGACTGAGCGGACAGTTTTGGATGGCACAATATTGAATTCCTTTGACTATATATATATATATATATAATATATATATATATATATATATATA
>WNNJ02003706.1:0-89771 GCA_012934845.2 Pomphorhynchus laevis
CCTGTCAGTACATGTGTTCGACAGGGGGGAATACTATCACCAGAACTATACAACATTCTCATCGATCATCTCCTATGGAAAACGCTCGACCTGCACAGTGATGGTATACGCCTGCATCCGAGCAACATGCTGCTTTCTGATCTGACTACGCGGATGATGTAGTCGTACTGTCAGAATTATTTGAGGATGCGCAACGTACAGCAACCCGCATAGGCGAGACAGCAAAGAAATATGGGTTATTCCTTAACTTACCGAAATGTAAACTACTCGCCATAAACTCCCCTCCGTGCTCAGTTATTATTGATGGTATAACTGTTGAACAGGTACAATCTTTCACCTATCTTGGATCAGTGTTTTCCGTAGACTGCCGATGTGACTACGACATTCAAAGTCGGATAATAAAGGCTGGTTTCGCCTTTTCGCGTCTAAACTCCCTCTGGCGTGATAATAATATATCTATTCAAACAAAGATCCGAATATATTCGTCTATTGTTTGTCCAGTACTACTGTATGGATCCGAGTGCTGGCGTGAAAAACTTACAACAAATAATCAACTTGCTGTTTTTGAGCGACGATGTCTACGTAGAATTGCAAAAGTCAATCCACTCGATCATGTATCGAACGCAGAAGTGTATTCTCGATGTTCACTCGACGTCTCCGTGTCTGATTTGATTCAGAAAAAAAGACTGCGCTATCTTGGCCATGTACTTCGGATGCAAAGAGATAGACTCCCAAAGTTATCTCTGTACTTGGACCCGGGAGAATCCTCGTGACGCCCCAGAGGCGGTGTTCGTAAGAATCAAAAGAGAACGATCGAAGACGATGCCAACAAAATACTATTCAGCTACTCGAACATTGGCTGGCGGAGATTTAAAAGAAGATGGAGACAAGAACTGGAAATGGTGGCTCAGAATCGATTGTCCTGGACTCATTTTGCTACTTCACTTTGATTTGACTTTATATTCGTCTTGTTGATGTTGTAACTCACGATCTATAAGGTCTAGTGGTTTAATTATATATATATATATATATATATATATATATATATATATATATATATATATATATATATATATATATATATATATATATATATATTGTAATTGAGTTAAACCGCCAAAAAAAGACAGAAATAAATAAGAGCACTTGATGTGTTTTTTAAAACGCGTTTCGCTTCAACAACAAAGCATTGTCAGTAATCAGTATATTGGTCGTCTAGAAGTGACATGATGACTTAAAGTCGTGAATCAGAGTCGAGTCTAACAAGCAACACCATTGTGTATAAATGCCGTTTTTCGAACGAAATACTAGACCGTTGTCTACTCAGCCTACCACTGAACTACTATTATACATGTCGTATCAATTAAGGATCTAACGAGTGCAGCGACAATTCAGGAACAACCCCATGCCTTATGTTTAAGGATGGTCTGCACAGCAATTCGATCTGGTAAAGAGCGTTAGCTTTAGACAATTAAGCAGTGTCGGAATCATTTTTATTCACAATGTCACACAGGCAACCGTAACCATTAGTGATTATTTAATTCTACTGATGAGTGTTGCCGGGTACTCATTGATCGTCTAAAAGTCACATTGTGACTGAAAGTCGTGAATCAAAGTACAGTACACAAGCAACACCATTTTGTATATATATACTAATAAATTATTTAATATATATACATTTATATAAATATATATTCATTAGTTTAATATTTTATTATAAAAGTTTCAATTAAATTTTATTAATTTTTCCGATAATGTCAACATTGCGTGAGAAATACAAGGGCAATTTACATATTTTGAATGAAAACTAATGAATCAAATCAGCTAACTGAGTCTACGTATTTAATATAATTATAAAATAAACAAAATATAATATAATTTAAAATACCAAAACATAATTTTCATCAAAATTTAATAATTAAATAATAAAATTGATAATTGTTTTTAGATTTTCTATAATTTAAATCAAGTTAATAAAAAATTGAAATTTAAAATAAACGTCATTTTTATGAATTGACTAATAAATAACAGACGTTGTATCAGAATAAGGATTAGAGGTCATCAGGAGAAACCGCAATCTATCAGGTTTCAGCCCCTATCTCTTCTACACAACATAGCA
Organism: Pomphorhynchus laevis; assembly: GCA_012934845.2. Lineage (NCBI taxonomy): Eukaryota > Metazoa > Acanthocephala > Palaeacanthocephala > Echinorhynchida > Pomphorhynchidae > Pomphorhynchus > Pomphorhynchus laevis. The sequence continues at coordinate 2,120 of WNNJ02003706.1, forward strand.
GCGGGGCCAAACATAGCAGCGGGGCCAAATACTTGTAAAGGGCGTATTTCCTCTGATGAAATTTGATTATATAGTATCTTATTCTTAATACAAAGTATATTATTTATTATTGATCGATAAAAAAGCGTAAGCCTCAAATAATTAAGCAGTGTCGGAATCACCTTTATTCACAATGTTACACAGGCAACCGAAACGACCAGTAGGCACTTCATTCTACTGATGAGTAATACTAGATACGTTATCATTTCGATGCGGAAGTGGTCGTCTAAAAGACACATAATGACTGAAAGTCGTGAATCAAAGTCCATTCTAGCAACACCATTTTCTATAAATACAGCATTTCGTAAGAAATCTTGGATCGTTATTTACTCAGCACATCCATGCACCAAAATTATATATAACTGGTTGGAAAAGAATATAAAATTTTATATCTTTTCTATATATATTTCAACATAGGAAATACCTCATTACCATGCATTTGTCCGAGCTGCTATGTTGGGTTGTGGAACCAACCAGTATATATAGTATCTTATTCTAAATACAAAGTATATTATTTATTATCGATCGATAAAAACTTTCCGCCAATGATTTTAAATTTATTCTTTATATTATTGTGTAGATTTATATATTTTACTATTTTCTGCTTGATGTTATTTTTATAGTAACCTAGTTTAAAATATGTATCTATTAAATTATTTAAATGATTTTCGAAGAAAGCCGAATATCATTACATATTGTTGCAATTCTTAAAATTTCATTATTTAATGTATTATATTTTATATTATATGGTATGCATGAATGCTCATGCAAAAATATGTTTCTTGTAAATTTAAATATGTCATCTTTACGATATAAATTAAAAGTAGTTTTAGCTAATGTTAATTTAATGTTCATATCTAGATATACACCTTCTTTATCATTAATATTGGATTTATTAAGAATGAGACTACCTGGATAAATTTGTTCGCTGGGCTACTATTACCTCTCATTGGTTTTAGCTAAATAAAGATGTCTACCTTTAAATAATTATGATTTATTAAAATATTTAAGGATTCTTATAATTCAATTTTATCCATATATTTATATTTACTTGATGGTTTAATTTTTGTTAGATATTCGTTATAGTTATTTTAACATATATGCGTATGTATATATGTATATCTTGTTCCGAATAAAAGATTAATTAATTTTACTAACGCTTCTTTAATATCTACTAAATCTAGATTTGTATAAAGCGTACTAAAATCGTACGTATTTATATTTTGAAAATTTATTCCTTTTGTGTGTTCTAAAAGTACTTTTGTATGATTAATACTGAAATAGTGTTTTATACCAGTATTAATTTCGATTACCTTGCAATATTTTTTAAAATGTGCTTTAATTACTTTAAGTATTTTATTCATATAGACAGAAAGTGGTTTTAATGTACATTTAAACGCACTACATATGAACCTAGGTTTTATTGGATTTTTATGTAATTTTGGATTCCAATATAATATAGGTATAGTTTTATTATCTAATTCAACCTTTATACCCTTTTTATCCATTATAGAACAGTGACTTGTAATAATTGTTTCTAAACTCAACTCACTACGTTCATATGTTGGATTTACATTTAAATCATTAGAATTAATCTCTTTCATTAGTATATCATAATAAAGCTTTTTACATATGAAGACGAAGTTATTACTAGCTTTATCAATAGTTGTTATTATATAGTTATCCTTTAATTTAGTAAGTTCTTTATACATATCTTTATTAATTTTATCTTTCCTTTTATAATTGTTTGTTATTTTCATTTTATTTTTAATTTTATCAAATATATAATCTTTCCAAATATCTATCTTAGATATATTCGTGCTTTCACTATTAATCAGCTTACTAAAGTAATCATTTCAGTTATTATATAACGAATTGTAAATTTTATTTTTATTGTTATTATTATTTAATTTATATTCTGTCTCGATATCATTACCTATAGATATCAATTCTTTATAATTAAAATTTTTTCGTACTAATGACGGTAACAACTTATACCTTATTTCAGGAATATATTTACTTAAATCTGACCCTATTATTTCTTTACTTTTAGAATTATTTAAAAAGTCCGGCTATATTTATGTTATCTATACATTTATTAATGAAGTTTATGGTTAATGTATATTTTCTATTGTTATTATTAACATTTATTGTACGATTATAGTATTTTGTATTACAATAACTGTCTTTTATACAACTTAGCCTATCATAGTCGTTAATTAATTTTTGATTTATTGAACATATGATATCTTTAGAAAAACTTCTTATATTTACATAAAGATCTTTTAGCTTATTATCACTTTAAAGTTGTTTTAATATTTCTAATTGTTCATTTATATACATATCTTTTTTAATATTTTTAACTCTATTTTTCCTATTCCTTTTATCACCATGACTTCTTGGTTTGCGTTAAACCGGATTATTATAATATAGTTGTTTATTATTTACTATACGACTTCTGCCAATTCCTTGTACCACGTCATTCAATCCTAATGGGTACATGGAATTAAGCGTTTTAATGGAGCTATCAGGTTTCAGCCCCTACCTCCTCTATCAAACAAAGCTGCGTAGCCAAATACGTGCTAATGATGTATTTCCTCCGATTATATTTGATTATCTAGTATCTTATTCTAATACAAAGTATATAATTTATAATCCCTGCATAAAAATTTCACACTTAAGAGTTTAAATTTATTTTTAATAATATTGTGCTTATTAATATATAGTAACCCGCTAATGATTTTAAATTTATTTTTAATATTATTGTGTTAATTTATATATTTTACTATTTTCTGCTTGATGTTATTTTTATAGTAACCTAGTTTAAAATATGTATCTATTAAATTATTTAAATGATTTTGAAGAAAACCAATATCGTTCAAAATTTTTGCAATTCTTAAAATTTCATTATTTAATGTATTTTATTTTATATTTTATGGTATACAGGAATGCTCATGCAAAAATATGTTTCTTATAAATTTAAATATGTCATCTTTACGATGACAGCCTCTAACTCCTCTACCCAACATAGCAGCGGGGCCAAATAAATGCTAATGATGTATTTCCTCTGATAAAACTATATAGTTTCTTATTCTAATACAAAGTATATTATTTATTATCCATCCATAAAAATTTGCCACTTAAGAGTTTAAATTTATTCTTTATATTATTGTGTTGATTTATATATTTTACTATTTTCTGCTTGATATTATTTTTATAGTAACCTAGTTTAAAATATGTATTTATTAAATTATTCAAATGATTTTGAAGACAGCCAATATCATTACATATTATGGCAATTCTTAAAATTTCATTATTTTATGTATTATATTTTATATTTTATGGTATGCAGGAATGCTCAATTATTCCAATTTTTTTATTATTTCAATAAAAAAACACTATTCATTCTCTCCTTTAATAAGTTAATAATTTTTATGAGTGAACAACAAATTTATAACATAACGCTATATACGATGACGATTAAAGTATGGCTCTGTATTTGTATCCTTTTTTGAAGGAGGATATATAGATTATGCTGTAGGCTTTACAGCATAATTTTATCTCACAGTTTGATTAACATTCGCGATTGTTACGGCGAGTACTCCATATTGTTTTCTACCAATGTTCGTTACTAATTTTATCGTGTCTTCTTTGTCGTACCACCTAATGTGGTATTATTGGCAAATCCATTGAAAAAGATTATTGTTTGAAATATGCACTTTTCAATATGCACTTGATTCGTTCGGAGATTCGTGCTATTCAGTGTTAATTCTCTATTCATCATATAAAAATGCATTGGCACGATATAAGTATATATATCGCCGGTGTATATATATCGTATATATACACCGTTCCTAATGTTCGCAGACAATCGGATCGTGTGAACCGCGGTTCCGTTATTGCATGTTTGTACCGTATTCTCGCATTTTGCGATCTGTTTTGATCTCATTTTTTAATAAAACAATTCAGCAAATTTTCAATTTTCATTTATTGTTTTTAATAAAATAGGTTGTTTTTAGTGTAATTACAATTTTTTTAAATTGTAATTTAAAAAAATGGTTTTTAAAAAAAATTAAATAAAAAAATTTAAAAATTTAAATTAAAAAAAAAATAAATTTCAATTTTTTTTTATTAAAAAAATGTTTTTTTTAGTGTAATGTAAAGAGATGTATATATAGAGAGGGGATTGGCTATTCCCTCTATCTATACACAAAGCATTCTTGTTGCAAATTGAGTGTACAAATAGAGGAAAATACAATTTAGACAACTTTGCGTTGTCTAAATAAAACACAATTTTCTGTTGTTTGGTAAGTTTTAAGTTTTTAGTCAAAGTAATAAAATAAAAAATGAATAAAATTTTATTATTTAAAATGTGAAAATTATTTTTATTTAAATAATAACAATATTATTATTGTTGTTTAATAATTTTTTAATCATTTAAAATATATTATTAGTTAAATTAAAAGAATTGTATTATAGTTTACAAATAAACAGAAGATATTCATTCAGAAGATGTTGCATCTTAGGACGCAAATCCTATGACATATAAAAGTATAAACTTTACGTGTAAACTGATTGCAAAATAAAATGATATTTCAATTTTAGTTTCAAACTGAAATTGTATTTTATGAAATTTTAAGTGTTTTTCTGTTACAATCACATTTTGTGATTGTAACAGAAAAAGTGTTTGAAAAAAGTGATTGAATTGAAAAAGTGATTGAATGGAAAACACTTTGACGTGAACTGATAAGCTGATATTTCAACGATGCAAAGATAGCTTCCCCAACATTAATTGTTAATTTTAATAAAAAATGAATGAAAGTAAAATTTTATTACAGTTTATTAAAAACTGTAATATTACAGAGTTTATTTAAAGCTGTGTCAAAAAATGTTTAAAACACGGTTTACAAGGCAGCGATTCTATGCACAGCTATTTAAATAATGGTTCCATTATTATTAGGAAAACATTATTTTAATTGCTTATGTGATTATACTCGATCGCTGCGTTATAGACATTAAAACAATAGATTAAAAAATAGACGTGTTGGCTAAAAATTGAATATTTATTAATTAGATAAAATATTAATTAAATAAAAAATATTTTATTTGGAATAATTAAATATTTTTATAGTTAGATATAATCTACCAATTTTTATTAATTCTAAATAAAATAAAAATTTTAATTTAATTTTATTACTTAAAATGTTAAAATCTAAAATTATTGCATAATTATATAATTTACAATTAAATACTACTATTTAATAATAAACAACACCATAAATTTATTCTAAAATTTTAATAATTGAAATTTTAATAATAAAATTTTAAATAACATAAAATCTTTTATTTTTAAATAAAATTTATAATTTTATTTAAAAATTAAACTTCACGGTGTAATTTAAACTCTCTCTATATATTCACCGTCTAAACAGCAAAATAAAAAAGCTGTAGATAAGTATGTGATTTCAGCAAATCATTGAAGATGGCACAGTGATTGTAAAAATTACCCAAAAATGATTTAATAAGCAATTTTAAAGTTTTATAATAAAATCATTACATTTTAAATTTTTATATCATTGTTATTATTCGAGTATTAAAAAACCGAATTGTTAATACAAGCTGCTTGTATCATTTTATATCTTTTATTTGTGTAATAAATTATAATCACTTATAATTTACCTAATTTAATAATAAAATTTGTATTTTAGTAAGAAATCCGTCATGGCGCTGTATGCGTGTTTGTTAATATTGATCGCAATTTTCTTACCTCCCGTTGCTGTACTCCTTAAAGAGGAAGGATGCACCACTCGAGTATGGATCAACATTATATTGTGTTTGCTTGCGTATTTACCAGGAATAATTCACGCCCTTTACATTATAAGCATATAAGAGAAATAAAAATGTAAAACTCATATACACGAACTATCAAATAAAATGAAATCTTTGTAAATTGTATTTATAAATGGTAATATAAAATCTTTAATTTTGTAAAGTTTTTGTAAATTGGATTTCTTAATTTATTAAAGTGACTGTTTGTTTTAAGCTAATCAGCGAAATTAGATTACTAAACCAACCATAATCCGGTTCCTATGTTGTTATCATAGTTGATTATATGATAAAAATATCAAAACAAACATCTTAAAATAATTAAAGAGAACAATTGTTTGAAATTGAGTCGCAGCAGTGAATTTTGAGTTTTGTTGTACTGAATTTTGAGTTTTGTTACATTATATTATATTTCTTATAGTTATATAAACTATATTTCTTATAGTTATAAAATATATCTTACTATATTTCTTATAGCTACTTTATCAAATTTTTAGTTAAAATGATATTTTACATATGCTCGGTCGATTATAATTCTAATATTCTCGACGAATTTTGGGATATCGATTATACTGTGACCGTTTTCAGTTTATTTTACATTCAGACAAATATATTTATAAATCATTTTAGCAACTTGTTCATTCAGCTGCATTTGAGTTGGATATTGAGTAATATGTTTTTACCTATTATAGGATCTATATTTTTATCTATTTCATCTAATTATATTCCTATAAGCCTAAAGTAATAAACCCTACTGGCCTTATTACTCTATTTATTTAAATCAACTGAAGTAAACTGCGATTTAAGTTAGACGCGATATATATACCCATATTATTATCACATATATATTATCATATATTATATTATAAAATAATCTATATATTATAATATATAGATTTTAAAATCTATTGGATAAAATATAAATAGAACATTAGACAAATCCACTGATTTATAAAACTAAATTTAAACACAATTTTATTTGTATTGTAAACCGTTTCAAAATATGAAAAAATTATATTTTTGGTAATTTTTAACGATAAAATTACAAAAATAAATAAATTTTATTTATTGTTAAAATTATTAAGAAATAAATGTTTAAATTTTTCAGCCAAAAAATACTTGCTGGAATGATTACTGAAATGTGTGATCATGTTTCATTTCAAAGAGAGTTGAATAGTCTTTTATTAAATATAATTGTCAGTGAAGTGGACGAGTCAAATTACCGTCAGCCAACATTAAAAGACCGTAAAGACGTGAAAAGTATGTATTGGATCAGTAGCTGGTGAGGTCCACCAATACTGAAATGTGGCATACTGCTGTTGGCTTACAGGATTGAAACAAAGTGTTTTCAGATTGAAAGTATAACCTTCCCGTACCAACTTTAATTAAGTTTGACATCAGAAATGATTTTAATAAAACTTATATAAAATTAAACTTCTATAAATTAAACTTATACAATTATATTATATTGCAAAACTTTTAACTATTGAGATATGTAATGCTTAAATAAAACTTCGATACATTTTTCTATTTTAAATGTAATCTCATCCACTTAAATAATATCTTTTAAGTGGATGACAACGCTATTTTTCAAGCGTGTTTCCTTTTATCTATTTTGGATACAGTAGAAGCGCATCCGTTCCGATGTCTGTAGAAATTTGAATTATTTTGTATCAAACAGATGCCAATAATCGATTTTTGTCAATTTAATCGCGAATTGTAACGCAGATTTAATTTGAATTAAATCTTCGTTTATTTAATTTAAATTTAATTTGAAATTAGAAATGGTTTCACTTAAATTTGCAAAATGTAAGACGGAAGTCTTTCATTAAATCTAATTGCTAATAAAAGCAAACGAGTGGAGTAATCGTCAGCCAACATTAAAAGGATCGAAACGTGATATGTAGATATTGGATCAGTAGCTGATGAGGTCCACCAGCAGTGAAATGTAGTGTATTGCTGTTGGCTTATAGATAGGATTAATGTCATATGTCAACTTAAAATTAAATTAACCTCATATAAAATTAAACTTCTATTAAATTAAACTTATAAAATTATATTAATTGTTTGTTCCTAGTTTAATTGTTTGTACAATTTCAATTGTAACAATAAGTGCAGCTGATAGCTAATTTAGTTCAATAGCTGATTTAATTTGAAATCAGAAATGATTTCAATTAAATTTGCAAAATGTAAGACGAAAGTCTTTCATCTAAATGCCAATAAAGCAGACGAGTTAATTGATCGTCAACCAACATGCTGTTGGCTTATAGACAGGATGAAAGCAGCGTGTGATATGATTAAAGTAGCGTGCAGAATAAAAATAGTCATCAAAATTTCACTGGTAACAATATCTGCACAGGTATATTAACTTAAAATTAGGAAACAAACTATATATGACTACTGATCAGCTACTGATCCAATGCTACTTTTCACGTTTTGGTCCTTTCAATGTTAGCTGACGATTACTCGACTCGTCTGCTTTACTGGCATCTTAGATTTAATGATATTTTCTTATTACATTATGCAGATAGGATTAAAGCAATGTACAGTGCCATCAAAAATTTCAATTGTAGCAGACTGCATAATTAAATTAGCTTAAAATCCATTAGTGTAATCGTTTCAATTGCTCAATATTTGCAATATTTTCCAAGATTATGCCGTAAAATTTGCCACGTAAAAATAAATCCTTTTTTATGCAATTAGCATGGTCTACTATTCGCATCATTGTATAAATCATATCAGATAACTAAATCAATGTTTAATAAATTAAAAAATAAAATATAATGTTTTTAAATATTTTTATAATATTTAGATATCACAGATTTCACCAAATGAGTGACATCTGTGATGCCATCTTTGTATAATGACATCACATCGTATATTATGGTACATGCCAAATGCAAAAGCAATATTTTTGACGTATTTGAATAATGATAAGAGTTTAATGATTATTTACGACAACCAGACGACTTCATTAATTGATTATTTGCCAACCTCTGTTATTTCAGATTCTATTTCCCTTCACACTCAGCCTGCATTATTATTGCCTGTCTGACGTTATATCAAAAGTATAAATATTCATTATTTAATATTTACATTAAAATTATATTTAATATTTTTCATCCATTCTTATATTGTAATAATATAATATCCATTAATTATCAATTGAAAATAGATCCTTCCCCTACCAACGCAGATTTAATACTGATTTAATTTGAAATTTAATTAAAATTAATAAATCAAATCAGCTAAATGAGTCTACGTATTTAATATAATTATAAACTAAACAAAACATAATAATGCTAAATCAAAATTTAATAATTAAATAATAAAATTAATAATTGTTTTTAGATTTTCTATAATTTAAATCAAGTTAAAAAAATGAAATTTAAAATAAACGTCATTTTTATGAATTGACTAATAAATAACAGACGTTGTATCAGAATAAGAATTAGAGGTCATCAGGAGGAACTGCTATGCTATCAGGTTTCGGCCCCTAACTCCTCTACCCAACATAGCAGCGGGGCCAAATACATGCTAATGATGTATTTCCTCTGATAAAACTATCTAGTATCTTATTCTAATACAAAGTATATTATTTATTATCCATAAAAATTTGCAACTTAAGAGTTTAAATTTATTCTTTATATTATTGTGTTGATTTATATATTTTACTATTTTCTGCATTATGGTACTTTTAAAGTAACCAAAAATAATAGATGCTATTGAATCAATTTACTAAAATAATCTCTTATTTTAATTTACAAGGGAAGAAAAATGAAATCTAAAGCTTTTCAAATCCTTATTCAGAGACAAAAGTATTCTCCTATTAAATATTATAAATATTATAATACATACTATTGTACATACTATTGTACTGTTTTTATAAATATTTGTATTCTGTATAAATTTGAAACGCATTAAGAAGGATTTTTTTCGGGTCCATACATTTTTCGCAGATTTTTCCCATTCACATTTTATCGTTTTCTTTAACATTTTATTATTTAAAATTAAACAATTATTTTTTGGTCTTTAAAATATACTTTAGATGTTAACTGACACTCTCATATGAGTGAGAATCAGTCAGTAAGTTTTTATCTAAATTATCAATTAAATTTATGATTTGAATTTATATATTTCTAATTTATATTTTTAGAATGTTTCAAATTAATCCGAGATTTGCTATCTGAAAAAGATCCAGCTCAATAATGATTATAAGAATTAATGTTTTCTCGTTGTGTAAAGGAAATACATTCTTGCTACAATTCTTGCTTTATTATCTAAATTAATTATAAAAGCGAAAGAGCCATCAACATCCGAAGCGGATTAGCTTTCATGTAGGAACGTGGAGTGTCACCTCGCTGGAGGCGAAGGAACCAGAATTAGTTGAAGAGATGGCTCGCTTCGGTCTTGAAATAGTCGGAGTGACTTCTATTCACTATTCTGGAACTGGAACTAAACTTTTGGATCAAGGTTGAACCTTGAACTATTCGGGAGTTATCAACGAAAAGTGATGACAGGCGGGTGTACGATTCTTGCTTTATTATCTAAACTAATTATAAAAGTAGAGAAAAGTATTATCGAATTATACCAATTATCGAATTATATCAATTCATGAGAGTATCGATGCAATGCGCTCTCTGAGTATATAATATATTAAGTCTTTAATTAAGTATATTAATATATAAAATATGCATCTATTAAATTATTTAAATGATTTTAGAGAAAACCAATATCGTTACAAATTGTTGCAATTCTTAAAAGTTCATTATTTAATGTATTATATTTTATATTATATGGTATGCATGAATGCTCATGCAAAAATATGTTTCTTGTAAATTTAAATATGTCATCTTTACAATATAAATTAAAATTAATCTTAATTGATTATTTATTATTCGTTCATAAAAATATTTCGCTAAACATTTATTTTTTTATATTAATTTTAATATTATTGTGTAGATTTATATATTTTACTATTTTCTGTTTAATAATATTTTTATAGTAACCTAGTTTAAAATATGTATCTATTAAATTATTTAAATGATTTTGAAGAAAGCCAATATCTTCGGAAAAAGATATACATATATATGTTATAATAATTTAATAAACAGTAACTTAAAATTTTTAATATTATCGTGTTGATTTATATATTTTACTATTTTCTGCTCGATGTTATTTTTATAGTAACCTAGTTTAAAATATGTATCTATTAAATTATTTAAATGATTTTGAAGAAAGCCAATATCATTACATATTGTTGCAATTCTTAAAATTTCATTATTTAATGTATTATATTTAATTAAATATTATTAATTAATATTATTATATTATAATTAAATTTTTATTTAATTAAAAATTAGGAAGTAAATTAGAATAGCAATTTACTGCAAATTGCTATTTTCAAATTGAAGGTTGCAAATTTTCCTACTAGCGATAAATGGTAATATAATATTTCAGATATTACCAAATGTAAAATGCAAAATAATTTCCAAACTAAATAAGCAAAAGAATTTACAGCAGTAAAATTAGGATATTGTTTTAATTAAGATTGGTAATAAGAAAGTATAAGTTGAAATCGTCTAACATCATCTTAGAAGAAAGTAAGCTGAAAATAAATTGTGCAATTTCAGATAAAGAAATACAAAATTTAAAAAAAATCTCAAACCCCAGTTGTTATAAATTGTTAAATATAAACAGCAAAGTTCAGTTCATGAAACATTACAAACCGCACACTAGTAAATTAATAGTAGTTTTAGTCCTCGGAATGTTAATTTAAAACACAGTCTCACGCTATTCTTCACTATCTGTGAGTTTCTTTCCAGTGGATGGATGATCAGATGAACTGTCATCGTCGAAGAAAAGTTTAGGTTTCGGAATCTTATTTCCAGTGTAATCTTTTAATGATTTGACGATGAACCAGCGTTTGGCATGGCTAATTAAGCTTTCGCCATATTATAATCGCTGGAATCAAAGTATTGACACTGAAATAAAAATTAGAAAGAATTAAAACGAAACAAATTAAAGAATTTAATCGTTGAATTAAGAAGCAACAAATAGCAATAGCATCTCAAAAAATGAATTAAGTTCTTAAACTTAGAAGATTTTAATTTTATTTTTATTAAAATAATTCGTTACATCGACTGTGACTATAAAATTTCATAAGACTGAATTTCAAACCTTCTACTTTAATTGAATATTCATATTTAAATTCTTTTTAATAAAATAAATTCATTTTGATTTAATTGAGTTACCAAACAAAAATTCATTTGCTGGTATTTTAAATCGGTTTTTATAAATTCAATTAATAATTACCTTCTTGGCCAGTTACCGTTGTAAGAAAACCAATGGATTCTGTGGTTTCAGTCGACCATATTTACTTGAATAATCGACATCAGTATTTTGATTGTCGGATGTGATATTTACTTTTAGTTGATTAGGCTTTGCCTCTTCAGCTGAAAATGATTCACTGGTGCCTGTTTCTACATCCATAGTGAGGTTATCTTTGAAAGCATCACCACGTTGTATACAATGCTAAAAATGAAATTATGCTAAATATCATCATAATTCAAATCTATAGGTTTTGACGATCATAATGAGATATTAATCAGATAATTAATCATATATTTACCGTATTATTTATTGATTTTAAAAATTATTCCCTAATTTGTTGAATGTATAACTCGATCCATACCATTAAGATGACTAAATTTGGCTAAGTACTTCATTCATAAATTTAATTTTTCTTCCACCAGGCACGGCTACTTATAATTTTTTCGTATCAGTGAAACCGATGAACTGTTTGAAACCCGAATCGACAATATTTTTTAATGAGATCAGAAAATACGAAAATGGCAAGCGTGATTAATCTATGAAATAATTTCATTATATTATCATTAGAAAATTTTGATCGAAAATCGCTTTCGAATTTCATTAAACATTTATTTAAATTAAGCGAATTTTTTTTGCTTTTTATTAGACCAAGGTAAATAAAATTTCATCAGAAGAAATACGTCATAAGCGTGTATTTGGCCACGCTGGTTTATTGGGTCGAGGAATAGGAGTCGAAATCTGATAACATAGCAGTTCCTCCTGATGACCTCTAATCCTTATTCTGATACATCGTCTGCTATTTATTAGTCATTCATTTCAGAATTTTCAATTTTCGATAATGATAAGTAGTTTTTTATTAAACGAAAATGTTAAAAAGCACTTGAAAGTTTTAGTTGAAACTTCTTATTTAATGAAATTCTGTCAACTTCTATGAAATTCAATGTAATCACGAGGTAACATCAGGAGCATGTTAAGATACATTTTAAAGTCTGTAAGAAAGGAGACAATAAATTTATTCATATAGAATTTTTATAAAATTATTCAATATAATCTTATCACGTGTTTAGTTTATTTCATTTCAATTAATGCATGCCTTCTTTTACTTTAGCGTTTTTCCCGTGTAGAAACGGGATTAGCTGCTGATGAAAATTGTCTTTATTTGGTTCTATCGATAACGTCTTTTTCATTCACCGTCACGGCGATGGGCTTTAATTCATTGAGACATCATTTCATAATGTTGATGCGACAGTTTTGTTTTACGGCTGGCTTGTCACGAAGTCTATCGCCAACCCGCCTCCTTTCTCAGCAGGGTTTAGGACCGGTCATGGCAAAGTTTTTCGATTGGTGCATTTATTATTTTGATTGGTATATGTCTCACACCCTAAATATAGGTTTAAATATAAATATAAATAAAAACATCCTAAATATAGGTTTTGGGATAGCCAAACCCTAAATATAGGTTTAAATAAAAATATAAATTGACTTATATTTATATAAATATAAATAAAAAGTAAAAGACGTTATATTTAAAATATTTATAATTTTCTTATGAATATTATTTCGATTGGTATATGTCTCATTATGATTAGTGTAAGACTCATTATGATTAATGTATGACTCATTATGATAAGTGTATGACTCATAATAATCGGTATCATAATGATAGATGAATGTCTCATTATGACGGCCACACCGAAATATAGATTTAAATACAAATATAAATTGACTTATATTTATATAAATATAAATAAAAAGTAAAAGACGTTATATTTAAAATATTTATAATTTTCTTTATGAATATTTTAAAAACATTTACGAATTTATTTAGAAAATAATAAAAACCGTATTTAATGAAAACTAGTGTTACATTTGCGAGGTATCTAGAGTATAACAATAAATACAAATCAGAAGAATTCAATTTTAGAGAATATGAAGAGCGTATAGATCAATTAATACATTCAACAAATCCGTAGAAATTGAAAAAATACAGTATATATTGGAATTATTTAATAAATTAATATTGGATTAATAAAGAATATATTATATTTTAAACTCAGCACAACGGCTCGTATAAAAAGGCAATTTCTCATTTTAATATTTTTACCTTGACATATATTTAAAAAAAACACAATATTTCTATTAGAAGTGACCTGTAAATAGTTACATCGTTTGCTTTTATGATGCTATTATATTTATTTCACGACAAATCCGAACATCTGATCACAGTAAACAACGATCGTTATAATCACAATAGTTATATCAACTAAAAATCTATCATATCAACTAAAAAGTTGCACTAAAAATTAATTAATTAAATGTTTAATTAATGAAACATTTAATTAAACATTTAAAGTTTAATTAAATGTTTAATTAAATGTTTAATTAATCAAAATTAATTAAATGTTTGAATTTTCCCGGTTTTCATCATTTAAATTTAAAACAACCAACATGTATACGCATAAAAATAGTTAATTATTCCTGTAACACCATTAGCACGAATTAGATTACATTATATACAAAATTATAATCCTAAAATTAATATAATCTTATAATTATAATATATTTTTAAAGTGTGCTTTAATTACTTTAAGTATTTTATTGATATAAACAGAAAGTGGTTTTAATGCACATTTAAACGCACTACATATGAACTTAGGTTTTATTGAATTTTTACGTAATTTTGGATTTCAATATAATATAGGTATAGTTTTATTATCTGATTCAACCTTTATACCCTTTTTATCTATTACAGAACAATGACTTGTAATAATTGTTTCTAAACTCAACTCACTCATAACTGGTTGGAAAAGAATATAAAATTTTATATCTTTTCTATATATATTTCAACATAGGAAATACCTCATTAGCATGCATTTGTCCGAGCCGCCATGTTGGGTTGTGGAACCAACCAGTATATATAGTATCTTATTCTAAATACAAAGTATATTATTTATTATCGATCGATAATAAATAATATTTATTCCTTTTGTGTGTTCTAAAAATTCTTTTTTATGATTAATACTGAAATAGTGTTTTAAAATTGTATCTAGGTGACCCTCCTTCCATAATTGCAGACGGCGAGTAAGCGTTTTTTATAACACTTACTTTATTCGAGCCTATCCTATGTAGTAATAGCGGAGATAGGATAGATATCATCTTTAAAGCTATACATGCTTTTGATGAATTCGAATTGAATTTCTCTAGAAGTTCAGATATGATTAAGAGAAACTGCTTTGAAACAATGCAATTTGGTAGGTGGATAAGATTCGGTTTCCAGTGAATTACGCTGTCGTATATTGTATCTAGTGTTATATATTCACTGGGCCTTTCCTGATTTACACAGTCTGCAACATCACGTGGTCTGTGTTGTGATGTAAGTTGTGGTCCGTCGCTTGAAACTGGATTCTGATTTTGTACAATACCAGGGGCATTCAAGTCCTCCACTCTACTTATTGGTTCTGCAGCAGAAGTCGAAGGCACCGTCTGTGGTCCAATATGTACGCGATCGTTACAGTCGGGTGCACGACAATTCGCGCAAAGAACTCCTGCATTCGCACATCTGCAACCTTTGCACTTTGCTGAAGGGTCATTGCCTTAACAGCAAAGCGTGTGATTAGACGGCTTTCCTCTGGGCATGTTCGAAGGCCGTTCGAATGGTTAGATCAGAGCCCTTTTATCCTGGGATTACTCGTAATGGACGTTGCGGTGTAGATAAGTTTGTAATTAGATAAATATATTGTTAATTACATATATAAGTTAATAGGATAAGGTTTTTGTAAGTTCGTAAGTTTCCAATTGTAAATTTTATATCTTGTATGTTATTTATTGTAAGTTTGCATCACCTCTCAAGTTTTCACTAGTAGGGTAAATGCATAAATTGTAAGTTTTAATAATCAAAAGATTTTAACAAGTTGTACATTAATTATTTCTCAAACTTTTTTTAAGGTATGATAATTATAATAATATTCTAAGAGAAAATTGCTCACTACAAAATACTGTGTTTATTTATAAATTTAATATTTTAATAATATTTTGTTGATTTATAATTTTCCATTATAAGAAAAAATCCATTAAACTTGCTTGAAAATTAGCAGAAAAATAATGCCGCATCAAAAATACATAGTTTCAGTATTTATGACGGTTATATTAATTGGAAAGCAAAGTCCACATGTCATTAATAATAACTTGTCAGTAGAACAAATCAGATAAGATAACTTGAATATGATCTCAAATCTACAAAAAATAGTATAAAAATTGCAAAAGTGACGATGTGATTGCGAATACGACAAAATTGAAATCAAAATAAAGAAGAAATTATAAACAGAAGTTTTTTAAATAGTTGATACTGATCCATTATATATAAAAAATTATTGACGCTGGATCAAATAATAACTTGGGAGTAGAACAAATCAGATCAGATTTGGATACCATTACAGTCGATCAGCAATCAAATCCATGATCCATTTCTACTTATTGAGTTCCATAAACAGGGTCCAAAATTTAAGAGTGTTTAGAGATGCTTTCACTGAAACCATGCTGGAAAAGCGTTTAACGTGTTCTGTCTATCAAACAAAGTTTAAAGAAGAACCCCGTTCAAGCTACTCGTGTTCAGCTCTTTTTAAATTTTTAATTACTTGTTTTGTCCGATAGCATAGATCAAATGTAATAACGGTTTCGTAATAGTATACAAATAATCAAGCATATCCAGTGAGGTGTTATTTGTAATTGTTGGTTTGATCTGTTAAAATTGATTTTTTTTGTATAATATCTTTCATCTTATTAGGCAGAAATGTAACTAACCAATTTTTATCATTACTTAAAATTTCCAATTAAATTAAAAGTTTTAATAGTATTAAATTTATAGCTTTTATTTGGAAATTATTTTCGACAACGAGAACAAATAAACTAACTACACTCAACTATGTTTATAGGTAGTAACGAGAATATTATTCTTAGTTTATTCTCCGAGCAGTTTTCTGATACTCTGATATCGGATTATCTCCAAACTTGATTTTTATTCCGATATTATTTCAGTTTAAGTTTCTTACTTAATTTAATTATTTGAATTAATTATTAAATTAGTTATTGACTACTTTACCGTATTTTAAATTGTTTTTAGATTTTGCGATGGTTACACGCTGCCACTATGAAGTTTTAGGCGTCACTCAGCTAGCTTTGACGATTTAAAGAAAGCTTATCGCCAATTAGCCTTTAAATGACATCCAGATAATCTTTTAATTAACACAGTTAACTTGAAAATTAATTTAACTGAAAAGCATGAGAAAGTTTATCAGACTTAATTTATTAATTCTCAAATCATATTGATAATTAAATTTCAAGTTAAATTAATATTAGCAATTTATTTTACTTAATTTATTTTTAATAAATGACCATGTAAAATATTGTTAGGCACTAAAGCAAATTAAGCACACAAAAAAAACTTAGAAAGCCGTTTTTTATCTCTATGTATAAATGTCTATATTATATTATTTGGTTTTTTAACATTTGTTATTTTGTAGACACTTTATAATTAGAAATAATTAATAATTTTAAATAATTTTATGATTAAAATCATAGAAAGTATGTAGCTAATCAGCAATATCGACGAGTTGAAACCTTTGTTTTGTGGTTCGGATCCGATGTCTTGATTAGCAGATATTCTGTGATATTCTTTGATATGTAATTCTATGATTGCTTATCAAAATAGAGTAACTGACCAACCACTTTTGTCTTGAAATTGTGTACGATTAATTATATATCGTTTAATATCTATAGGTCTAAACTTGATTGCAAACATATTACCCATCTAAAATGATATTTTAAAAGGCATTTAATTTTAATCCTGATTATGATAGCAGACGCAATCGAAGTATTGAAGTTTTTCAAATAAAGTGAAATTATTTTCTTCATTTTTTTCTAAAACTCATTTTTATTGTCTGGAGATGCATTTGGTAGTTTATTAACAAATATATTTTGTATGAACAATTGCATACACGAGCGAGTATCATCATTTTGTCGGCTTCATCAATTATCCTCGTGTAAACTCTTTAATCCTAGATGCAGCACTGTACACACCAATCAGCCTAGGTGGACCTCATCAGCAGTGAGCCTACGCCTAGCTTTCATGTTTCGGTCCTTTAATAATCTGCTGAAAATTTCCTCTGCTGCCTTTCTGTAATAACAAACGATACAGTTTGTAAGGAAAATATTTCCACTTGTGCAAACTGTACGTTGTATCAGTCTTTTGAAACAAAAAGACGAGGTCCACCTACCCTGATTGTAGTGTACAGTGCTGCATATAGGATTAAAGAGTTCACACGAGAATAATTGATGAAGCCGACCAAATGATGATACTCGCTCGTGTATGCAATTATTCATTCTATTAACCTGGCAGATTCCGGTTTCCTGTCAAAGAAAATTCAAAAGACAGATTGTCGGTTGTTTCCGGCAACTGTAGTGCTATCTCCGTCTTTTTGTTACAAAAGACGGATACAACGTACAGTTTGCACAAGTGGAAATGTTTTCCTTACAAACTGTATCGTTTGTTTTTACAGAAAGGCAGCAGAGGAAAATTTCAGCAGATCATTAAAGGACCGAAACACGAAATGTAGGCGTAGGCTCACTGCTGATGAGGTCCACCTACGCGATTGTAGTGTACAATGCTGCATCTAGGATTAAAGAGTTCACACAAGGATAATTGATGAAGCCGACCAAATGAAAATATTTTTGTTTAATTAAAATGTTGAATTTGTTATTATTTTCATACTATTTTCTTATTTCTTACATTCCATGCTCCACTATTTGAAGAATTACATATTTTAAACATATTTATGCATAGCACACTGCTCAATAAATCCCACTACCACACTCGTCAACTCCTATGATATATCAAACATGATAATAATACATTTCATTATACTCTGAGCAATTCAATGTGATTTCTAAAGAATTTTCAATAGTATATTCAACCTATCAGCCAATTATACTTATCTTAATTTTTATCCATGTTTAATTAACCTACTTAATATCCCTTCCACGAATTCTCTTAATATTTCTTATACGATTAAGTTATGTACGTTCCTTTGTCGTTTTGTTTAATTCCATTAAATTATAATTCTTGACGAATTCGTTAAATTCTAAATGCCGTTAATTTTATATCCACAAACCTATCTAATTATTTTTAAAATTATTAAGTTAACTATTAATATAATTATAATTCTAATGTTAATATAATTTAATTAATTAATTATATTATAATATAATTATTTAATCATTTAATTATATTATAATATAATTATTTAATCATTTAATTATAAAATTATTAAAGTTCAATAATGTTTAGAGCATTTACAAAAAAATGTGTTCAACTCAAATGCTGTGTTAACAGTAAATATATCGGGCAATATGTAAGTAATTACTAGTAATAATTGTATTCATTAAATATTTGTTTTATTTGTGAGATCCCTATCATAACATTTGACAATAAAAATAAAATTATATTAAAATGAATTTAATTAAAGTGGCCTTGATCCAATTTAAGCAATAATACGCTCAAATTCTACATGAATATTTTGAATTTATGAAAATATTCATAAGCCTTTAATAAAATGATCATTTTAAATTTTAATATTGATTGAGTAAACGTTTCCTACAAAAATATTCTAAGCATTTTAATGTTAAGTACACAACTCGCAACGTTTCGGTTTATAAATCTGCGATTTTTCTTTGATTCATTCTCCTTTATTTAGAATTTGAGAAAAATAATCCAAAATGACAGATAAACCACAAAGACTTTTCTAAAGCGACATAGGTCTTACCTGACAACTATTTGCTCCAATTATTTGCTAAAATGAGTAATTAAAAACGATTAAAATAGTAAGGAAAATCAGAATATAATGATAATAATTTAAACTTTATATTAATAGTTTCTATTATATTGATATAATCTGATTGAACCCTATTTCCTGTAGCGTATTGAAATCTGAATACACGACAATAACAAATTTGAGGAAAATTGGATTCACTACTAGAATATTAAATTGTTATTCGGTGAGGCGCAGAAAATATAAATATATGACTGGCCCAAATTGGATTGTATTGGATTCTTTAATCCAATACAATCTGTTACAAATTTCGATTACTATATTTTTAATTCTTTACATTGTTTCAATCTTTTTAGTCAACATCAGTATTCTACATTTCATTTTTGGTGAACCTCATCAGCTATTGATCCAATGCCAATGTTTCTCTTATACGTACTTTTAATGTTGGCTGACAATTATATAGGCAAAACGTGAGACTTCTGTATTTGATCAGTAACTGCTGAGTTTTATTAAAAGTGAAATGTAACGATTTGATGCTGACATAAAAAAATAGACTTGAAGAAAAGTGCAAAATAAAAAATAGTCATCAATCAATTGTAAAAATGACTGAACAGGTATATAAAATTGAAATATAATTCGTATCGATAAATCATATATCAAATGACAATTTAAATTACAATGCATTTGCTAAGAAGATTATTTTTATGTAAAAAAACATTTTTTGATTATTTGTTATTCATTATTTAGAGTTTTGATAAGTTTTGTCAAAATATATTTGTAATTGCACTTTGCTTTAAATACGAAAATATTCTATTGTGTATTGTTTTTTAAATGTGGACTCAAATATTCCTAATTATCATCAATTTCCATCAAACGTTATAAACTATTTTACTAAATCAAATAAAATCTAACTTTCATCAAAATAGTACATTGAGAATAGTCACCAAATTCAATAAAAGCGATCATTGAATTTTTGTATTAAAAATCTCATAAATCAAAAAGTTGATGTTAGAAATTATGTCTTGGACTTGACCAAAGAATCAAAAGAAAAGCAAATTAACCTTTTTAGAAAACGTTTTGGTCAATTTAATGCCCCTCGTTATACAAAAATCTTTCAGAAACTGAAAAAAATTAAATATTTTTATTGAAGCGTAATCACTGCAGAGTGATCATGTAACTTGATAAAGTGATTGCCCTATTACGTATACATTTTTATAATTGTTGCAAGATATTTTATTTCAAACCTAATTTTATGGGTGTGACGCTTTTTGTTTAAATACCAAAGTTAAAATTTGTTGT
The DNA here is from genome assembly GCA_012934845.2 of Pomphorhynchus laevis. Taxonomy (NCBI): domain Eukaryota; kingdom Metazoa; phylum Acanthocephala; class Palaeacanthocephala; order Echinorhynchida; family Pomphorhynchidae; genus Pomphorhynchus; species Pomphorhynchus laevis. The sequence goes on from WNNJ02003706.1 coordinate 23,440, forward strand.
TTATTGTGGAAAACTGTATTTAAGTAGCCGTGATATATTTTATAGACAGAAACATTAAAAAGCAATAATCTAGCTTGTATCTTCGTGTAATAATAAACAAAAGTATTTAAAATAATAATGAATGTATCTTTGTAATTAAATAATTGTAAACTGTGGAATTATTATCTAAAGGCATTTTATTATTCATCAGGGAATATAATGTGCTCATAAATTCGACATAATTCATTTATTAAGTTTTAGAAAATTATTAAATTTGAACTTAAATGATAATGTTTTATTGAAGATTAAATGATAATGTTTTATTGTTTAGAACAAGCACAAAGAATGAAGTTCAATCAATTGATTTGATAATTGTAAATCCATTCATTCCTATTATGTAAGTAAAAATTGACATAATTTATTTGTAATAAAATTTAAGCAAATGAAAATTTTAGATGTAATCATTTAAATACAAATTTAAATTTGATAAAAATAGCCTAATTTTAAATGAAATTGTATCGATTTACACTTAAATTCCTTTTTGTTGTAAATTACTAGATACTAATTAACTATTATTTCTAAATATTTTATTAGCTTTTGTAGATAAAGCAGTCTTTAACTGAAAATTATTTTAAGATTATAATTTAAACGCTAACTTATAAAAATTTATATTTTTTATATTCTACATTAAAAATAGTTTTATTTAACTTATAATGCTATATGTATTTTAGCATTCAGCAGATGTAAACAAGTAAACAAGAAAGTGTTACTTTATGCAAATATTATATTTTGATTTGATAGAAAATAGATTAACAAGACTTTTTATTCTAGTGCCCAATATATAGCGAACTTAAAATATATCAAGCAGGAATTAGCCAATTGTAAAGCATACTAATTTGCATTATTACCTCATGTTAAATAAAGTTTGCATTTTTTCTTTTGTTAAATTTAGTTTGCATTTTCACCTATGTTAAATTAAGTTTGCATTTTTATTTGATTTTCTCTAATGAAACACAATAAAACGTTGAATTACTTTATAAATTCTTCCATTGTCAATTTTCATTGCATATACGTTAAATGGATCAATATTTTGGGAATCAATTTTTGACTCAAAATCTTAGCTTTATATTAGTGACACCTTTATCCGCTTACCAATATATCTACTCTATTCCTCTAAACTGAAAGAACTTTATTCAAATCATTTCCATCCTTGTAGATTCTTATCACTTTGCTTAAAAAATAAGTGATAAAATATTTGACTGATCACCCCTAATGTCATCTAACTATAAATTACATAATTTGCATTTAAGTTGTTTGTTCTTAATTAGCGTATGCAAAATTTACATTTCGTTTCTAAATTTTTTAATTATATTTAAATTCAGATTTTAGCAGGCAATTATTCTAGGATAATCATATAAAACACGACTTTTTTAAATTGAAACATTTAAGAATTTCTATGTAAAAACTGCTTTATTCTACTAAATATCTCGTATTCATTTTAAAATTTTTTGTATGATAACTAATTCAATTTAAATTTTGAAAATTAATAATTTAAATTTAATAATTGTATTTTTATCAATTAACATAATGTTTATTATTTTAATCCTTTTTCTTTTATTTCTAAATATTTATATTATTTTTAACAAGTAATTTATTTGTATTTTGTTATATAATTACAATCAGTTTAAATTATAAAAATTAAACAGTTAAAAAATAATATTTAATAATTGAATATTATTATATTAATATTTTAATCTTTTATATAAAAACAATTTTTATTATTTTAATAATTTTTCTTTTATTTCTAAATATTTATATTATTTTTAACCAGTAATTTATATGTACATTGTTATATAATTACAATTTTATTTAATAATTTAGAGAATTCCTAGGCGATAAATATCAGAAGTTATCGCTGCAGATATCTAATAACGTCACAGAATTGTAAGTAGTTTACCATATTTTATAGAGTAGTAACGCTTATTTTAATAATTTTTAAATTTTGGATTTTTATTCAAATGTCTTATTAATCAGAAATAGTATTTGTGCAATATTTATATACAGATACACTGAAAAGTGTATCTGTATATTTAAATATGCATGTTTATAGACAAATACACTGGAAAAACAGCTAGAAAGTTGGTATCAAAGACTGAAATGCAACGGTTGAAAATAGACAGGACCAAAACCTTGTATATGGGCCCAGAAAGATTGACATTGCAAAGATTCGAAATAGAAAAATAGACAATATCGTATACCTGGGCAGCATGACGAATATGTCGAATTCATCAACGCCGGAGATTGGACTGATGGTACAAAGTGCTTTGGATAAATTGGCGGATAACCTTGAACATCCTATGCGACAAGCGAGTAGCAACACCGTTGAAAGAACGTATATACGATGATGTTTTCGACCAGCCATGATTTATGCAGCTGAGACCTTGGCAACAAAATCATAATATATCCCAGATTAGCAGTGAATGAGATGAGAATGCTCAGATAGTCGGCTGGTATCACAAAAAAAGGAAAAAGTCCGCAACATTAATATACGGAAGATGTTCAAAGTGGACTCAATAGGAGACGTCATCGTCCGAAAAAGACTACGATGTTTCGAATATGTAACAAGAAGTGATTATGATCACTGGATAAGGAGCTCTGAAAAGGTCAAGATCGAAGGAAAAGGACGTCGAGGAAGGCCAAATAAACGCTGAAAAGATTGCGTAAAGGAGGACATGAATGTCATTGGAATAGCGACCGATTTAGGAAACGAGATGGTCCAAAATCGTTCGTCGTGGAAGAAGTTGTTGGCAGCGGCGACATCTCTGCGAGAGATAAGCTGTAGAGGAAGAAGGTATTTGTGCAATATTTTTCAAACACCTGCTGATAAGTAAATCAATATAGTGTAAAATAATATAAATAAATGTTTATAATGTGAAATTATTGAGCTTAACTATCTGGTTTATTTATTTAGATTTATAAGCCATTTGTAAATGTTTATATATAAATTTCAAGACGTTTGAATATTCAAATTGTATTTATTAATAAATAATCTTTCTGCTTAGAGTCGTCAGAGATACAATCTTTCATTCCGATCTTAATATTACTGGCTATCTTTCAAATCTGTATGTACTCATCTAATTTCAATTGCTTTATTAAGGATTTAATTTAATAAATCTTTTTATAAATAACCGCTAAATTAAAAACTTTATTTTTTTGACAATAAATTTTAACTAATGATAAATATTATTAGCAAAATGTGTATTTAAAATTAATATTTTACATTAATTTTACAAAAGTAACATTTTAGTTTAATAATTCTAATCCAATTAAGATCGTCCTTGTTAAAATGATTTAAAATATTGAATCATAAAATATTTTAAACGTTGAATTACTTCATTTGCTTATCTTTCGAATCTTTTTTTAGTAAAATCCAGTTTAGTAATTTTGCAAATTCTTCCCAATTATATCTTATGAGGAATATACCGGTGATGAATATAAAACTCGCCTTTCGGAATTGTAAGTATCAGGACTTCTACTTCCTTTTATTGTGATTGAAATTTGTACTAACATGAGATGCAAACTCTAAAAATATTTCGTATTTTAATTGCAAGCATTCAATATTTAATAAACATTTTAAGAGAATTTTGTAAAATTCCCCTAAATTGTATCATATTTCGACTAATTGTTGAATTACATATTCAAACATTTAATTTTCTATTTTCAAATTGATAAAAAAATTAAAAAGCATTCAATTATAATGCACACAATATATTAATTTGCCATTTATTTCTTAGGCATTTGCAGAGTATAGCCTACTTAAATTTCAATTCAAAGATGCATCCATTCAAAGATGCATATTGCTGTCCATTACCGAATGTTTGATCTGTAATTTTTGTTAAAGATATATTGATATGTGTATTTAGGAGAGTGTATCCATGTGTACCTTTAGACACATGTGATCTGTCAAGAACAATTCTACACTGTAATATTTGTATCATGTTTTGTTACTGATAAAACTATTTTTAAATTAAATTTAGGATTCTCAGCAATGTCGGCATGCAACAAAATGCTAATATCAGCGATAATGACAATGAAATAAACAGAATGTATGTACCAAAAAAATAAACAATGTTATTAATAAATGTGATATTAACAACGCACATATCATTTCGAGATATATTAGAGTATTTTTGTTTATTGACATATTATTATCGACATGATAATATTATTATATCATATAATTATAATATTAATATTTTTATATTATATTATTATCATATTTTTGACATTTTATTATATATTTTGCATATTCTTTTAAATCATTACAGTTACTATTTAATAATCAAGCATTATGCAATTTCTAATTTATATATTAAAAGGTATTTAAAGAGTAATTTTAGAAGTAAGTTGATCATCAAAAAATTAAAATATGGAAACTTATTTTTATAATCGTGACCTAAATGACAAAAAAATATATTCTTTCAATAATTTTGTATGCTTGCTTGTGTCTAGTTTACATCTGTCTTATAATATGGATCCCAAACCATATTACGCTAAAAATTATATCAGATCTTGTTATTCATAAAATACCTCGCTTGAGATGATAATACTGTTAAAATTCAAAAAGTATTGTTGCTATTGATTGAACAAGGGCAAATGAGGCATTGAACTATGCACACTTTCTTCCATATTATACAAAGAATAATTGTTTTCTTCAATGTTTATCCATGAATGCGTGTAATCCTGTTGTTGCTTTTAAAGTTGTCCGCATTCCTTATGCATGATATGACCGATATTTGCAAAGCACAATTTTCGTCTCAATTGTTTGATTTATCATCGCTTTTGTAAACTTCTATTTTAGATACTCTTAAAAACTAAATCAATAGCATTGTTCAAGAATGTGATATAAATGTAATTTGCTTCTTAGTAAATTAGCAATCCGCTTTTCTAACAGCGATTTACATTTTATGAAAAGCAATTACTGAAATAATATTTAATTAAAGTAATGTAAACCTAATTACTTGAACCCATTTCAGTTGATATGAATAAAATACTTAAAGAAATTAAAATACACTATAAAAATATTGTAAAGTAAATGAAAAAATATGGTAAGGTTAAATATTTTAAGGTAAAATATTGTAAGGTAAAATTCAAGCATCGTGTAAATATGAATATATTGATAAAATTAAATTAATAGAAGCCTTAAATATTTTGATTAATCAAAATTATTTAGAAGTAGGGACATCTATAATTAGACAAATAAAAGGTGTTCTTATGTGAGGTAATAGTAGTTCATTTATAGCGGACTTATTTTTAAGCTCTTTAGAATATGAATTTGTTCATAACTGTTTAAAAAATAAATCCAAATTATATAAAGATATGAAATATATGTTTCGATATATTGATGATATATGTGTATTTAAATCTAACAATTTTTATTCAATAAGCGAACAAATTTATCCAGGTAGCCCTATTTTTAATAATACTAATATTTTAAATAATTGATAATTATCCATTATTGATAAAGAATTATTGGACTGGATCTAAGAAATAAAATTTTATTTGATATTTCGCTAACCACTGTTAGCATCTTCAGAAAATTAAAATGTATTTTTTAATGTAAATGTCCTGTATAAAAAACTTCAATACGATCGCATCCATTTGCTTTAAGCAGGTGCTGCTGTTTTTAGCCATAAACAGCTGCTTTCACTGTTTGAATTTTTGACACGATTTCGGCAATTATGAAAGTACACAAAACTTAATAAAAACGTGTGATTTAAATAGTTTAGCAAAAAAACAAAAATAATAACAATAATATTTTTATTCAAAATAAAAAATCAAAAACATAAAAAATAATTATATAAATTTCTAGAAAAATTAGATAAAAATATAAAAATAAAATAGAAAAGATTATTTAAACAAATCAATCTTTACAACATCTTTACAAAATATTTAAAGTTACGTCCGGTTTATTATTCGGCACAATAATATTGGAGTTTTGATGAATGTAATAAGCCATACACTACTCGCTATTTATAAAAAACAAAACAGAAAAAATTGTAGAAAAATTTACCATCGGTGCTTCAAACAACTTACAAAATCAAGCTAATATGGAACGGAACTCAGGTATTTCCAATGTAACATCGAATTTTCAAGCCAAAGAAAACAAGGTTAGTCCTATTTCGTCTAATTTTTTAATCTCAAGCACAGATGGAGAACTCCCTCCTGTGCCTAAAGTGGTGAATCTGGTAATAATCAGACTTCTTCAACCATTTGAAAGGAAGAATCTTTTCAATATTTTTCTGAGAGAGTTTACAAGCTCTTATAAGAAGAGAATTCTATTTAATTCGATAAAATATTTAGATTCCGAAATCAGGGTTTCTTTCAGCTGTCCAGATCTGGCAGCATCGTACCTAGAATTTTTCGAAACACACTTAAAAGAATTTGGGTCAACTACTTACAGGCCTATTCAGGCGACTTTGAAAATTAATAATTTTCCGCCATTCGCAACGGAGGAAGATATCATTGCTCTCACATCTGAGTTCAAAATTCATAATATTCGCCCAATCCTGGGCAAGAAAGGCCAGGCTATACCAATAGCATTCTGTTCTACCGCAGTCGATCAGGCGGAATGTCTGGCTAAAAGCAAATGTAACCCCTTTCTGGGGTACAATCTTTCTTTCAATATCGTAGATGCTGATGACTTAACATACCCCCATTGCAATGGGTGCCACCTCTGGGGGCACTGGTCCTCGAACTGTACTAGGCCCCATACGTGTGGGGTTTGCAGCTCTTCCGAAGTCCATGAGGGGAAATGTTCTCTCCCCCCTCTGTGTTCCAATTGTGGTGGTCAGCACCCGGCCTGGTCTAGAAGATGTCCTATCTTCAAGGAATACAAATTAAGGCATTGTGGGGCACCGGTCAAACCGGCCCACTTTGCCGCTGCCAGCTTATCCAATTCAAACGGTTATGGTATGTCGGACACCGACATTTTCAAAATTGTTGACGCAAGACTACAGACATATAAAGACGAGATTCGAGCCTTAATGAACCATCTGATAGCGAAATTCGAGGAGTCCCGTTCTCCTCCATCGACGATTCTTACCTCTTCAAAGAGAGCCCCCCGTTCTAAGAAGAGATCATCTTCTAAACAAAAGTTGGCTTCCTTGAAGTTGGCAAAGAAAGATGATATATGCTGGGAGTTGTTGGCCTCAGAGGGAGATGAAGATAATGCCGGTGGGCAAGTGTCTTCTCCTGGTAGGGCTGGGAGTGAGAAGGGCAACTTTCTCTCTCCTAGTTTCTGCTAGGAGGTAGGCATCCCACTCCAGCTGTCGTAACACAATGCAAAGTAGTCAAGAGCCTTTTTCACTGAATATACTTCAGTGGAATTCGGGAGGTGCTTCTGCTCTTAGCCTTCTATCTGGTAGAGATGCGGATGTTATAGTCCTTCAGGAGACGCGGTCTATCCGTATCCCCCAGGACATTACTCGATTTATCCCCAAGCATATTTACACCCACTTCACTCCGTACATAACCCCTCCTCACGCCTCTTCATCTCAAGGTCTCTTAACCCTAGTTAAATGCTCCTTAAGATCATCCCTTCTTTTAAACTATTCTTGTCCAGCCCTGTCTTGTTTAGCTGTTTCACTTTGTAAGAATGGTAAACGTATCAGCATAGCCAATATCTATATTAGGCCAGGGGAAATTCACAAGAACCGTGATCTCCTGGACCGTATCTTGGGTAGTGGCTATGACATGTTACTCGGTGACTTCAACGACAGAACTGGTCGTTGGATTAATGCAGCACTCCGCAGAGCCAGGAACGATTACCTTATTCACAAACCACCGTCCCCAACTTTTCATTGCTCAACAACTAATTCTCTCCTCGACATATTACTGCTTCATAAGATGTGGTTGTTGAAACCCATCTGCACTGAGCAGTCGCGCCAAAAACAGACCATCTCTCATGACCTAATTCGTTGGCGGATAGAGGAAGATACGTTGCTTAGAAGGAGGTTTCACTTTGATCCCATCAGAGTGGCTTTCTTTCAGGCGGCTATCCAACTCTTCCCCAGAATTGGTAATGAGAATTTGACCGAATTTAATTCCTTCCTCTCCTCGCAAGCTACCGCGTTTCTTTCGACTACCTATAAAGGTCATATTTACAATCCCACTCCAACAAAACTCAAGGTTTTGGCTAAAATGCTAGGTCTTCCCAATGTCTCTGTTTCCGCCAGGCAGGCCATCTCGAATGAATACTGGAGCACTAGATATAGGTTCCAGCTGAGCAGGGATAAGGCGAACATCGCTCACCTTAACCCTTCTCAGTCTTCCTTCTGGAAGATATTCAAGAAGGAGAAGTTTGTCTGTTGGAAGGATAGAGCTTTGGGTTGGATTGGTAGTATAGGCCTTGATAATGTTTTGAAGGAGTCACTATCCCTACATAATTATGGAGCCACTCAATCTCCCCAACCAATCCCGCCTTGGGGTGACTTCAGAAGCAGGGACTTATCTGTTACAGATATCCTGAACTCCTGGGGGCCACTTCCGGGCACCTCTAAATCCGTCGCTCCACTATCTTCTCGAGTCTGTCAGCTTTTGACAGCCGATCAAAGAAGAGAAGTGGCCGTCACAATGCTTTTAGCCTCACCATCCGATGTAGCCGGCATCAATATTAGTCGTAGAATTTTCTTACCAAAGCATAGTCCGGTTTCATGTCCCAAAGATCTGCGTCCCATTTCGATTCAAAACTCCCTCATCTCCATCTACGAAAAAGCGCTTGCGCGTAGAATCCGCGACCATTTAAGTAGGCGTAATTTGATCCCACCGAGTTTTCACGGGTTTGTCAAGGGACGCTCGGTTCATTCAGCAATAGGTGAAGTGCATCAGTTTTGTAGGGATAATAGCCATCAACTAGCTGTGGATGTTTTCCTTGACTTTTCTGCTGAATTTGACCGCATTTCCATTCCCTTTGTTATCTCCTCTCTCAGGTCACTCGGGTTGCCTGCGAGAATTGTTAACAGGGTGGAGATATTACTGTTTACCAAGAGGTTCTACTATGAAGACGACCCTGATGCGTGTCAGTTCTACCCTATTACAGGTGTGCCCCAAGGATCCCCACTTTCTCCTATCTTATTTCTTGCTGCCTCCATTGTACTATTCAAGAATTTTAAACGTGATCAACATCTAGTGGTATACGCTGATGATACCACGGCCCTGTTCTCTGGACGCAGGTGCAAAGATGTCGCTTCAGACATCAGCCGTTTCTTTTTAAGATTAACAGACCAGCTGACCCTATCCAATCTTATTTTAAATTCATCCAAATCGCAGGTAGTTGTCTTTCATGGCACCCCTGCGACAAAGAAAAAATTAAAGAGACTAGCACTCTCAGCTCTATCTTCTATATTGACTAATCAACCACTCCCTACCTTCACAAGTCGAGTAAAATACCTGGGGTTCACTGTTACGGTGAACTGGTCGGCGAAAGCTGACCTGGATAGACTTAAACGTATCCTGAAGAAAGCTAGGTGGGCCCTGAAACGGGCTCAGCATCTGTCGTTGAATGGGAAAACCCAAGTGCGCCTCTGGGGTACTTGGGCTATCTCGGGATTAGTCTTCTTTTCGAGAGGACGTCCTCCAGAGCAAAGACTAAGGTTTCTCAAGCTCCTCATCTCGCGATTACCGCGCATAGTCCGCCTAGATTGGATTCTTCGGGGGGTGATAGACCCCGGGTGGTTCAGTCGAAGAGCGGCGTGTTGGATTAGCTGGAGGGCTCAGATCCCGCTGGACCTGAGGCCGTGACATCATTATGAAGACTAAATGCTATTATGAGTTGTCTTATTTGAACTGCATTTTTTTTCTCTCTTTTCGTTATTTTTTAGTGGTTGTTAGTTATTTAAGAAATTCCTTATCTTATCTTAATAAGCCACAAGAATTTTTCTATTTAAACAATTTTTTTTGCTAAAACAACAATATTATTATAGTCAATATTGTGATCTAAATTTAAACTATGGTCTACAATAGCCCTACAATACACTATACAATGAGTGCATTTGTGTTGTTTTAATCTAGTCTCTATTGGTTGACCTGTTTGACCCACATATATTTTATCGCATTCTACACAAGAAATTTTACAACCAACTCCATGATCATGCTTGGCTTTCTTTATCAAATTTTATGTAGTTTCGGTATTTTACTATTAAACAAAACAATATTTGAAGTATTTAATGTCCTTTTGATTGAATTAAATCTTTTGAAATAAACATTCCAAAAATTATTTGTAAATGGTAATCCTATATATTTATTTTATCTTTCTGGGCCAAAAACAACTTGTTTATACTTTTTGATAATTTTGTAGAAAGTATTTTGAATTGCACATAATGGAAAACAGCTTTATCTAATAGAATTCTAACTATCTTATTGTTCGCTTTAAGTTCGTATATTACCATTTACGAGGATTTGCTTTGTAACGGTATATATTGGGCTATCAGAAGATATGCAGTACATCATAGATCTTAACAAAAACCATTTTCCTCGCAGAAATTGGTATTGCATTACCAAAGGCTATGAAGAACAGTAAATAATTGAACAAAAACAACGACATGGCATTGGCGACAAGAAACAATTTATTTGATTAAAATCGAAACGATGAACAGCTCTCCACTGACCGGAGGAATAGGTAAAGTGAAGTGTTGTTTGCTCGGGTAGTTCGAGCCGAATGAGCGAACTTAGCTTCCACAAGCATTGCAGTGGACTAGTCAATCTGCAGGAACGTGGAACCTTACTTTGCTGACAGTGAAATAACCAGATCTAGTTAGGGATTAAATCGCACCAGTCTTGAAATAGTCGGAGTCTTCGCTTCAATATTCTGGTTCCAGAAATAAACTTTTAGATCAAGGTTGGACAGTGTACTATTCACGAGTTGCTACGGACAAGCGTCGACAGGCATGTGTGATAACAAAAGATTGGTTGTGGGAAGTACCTAAGTAGTACAGAGTTCCGCACTACCTCAGTTTAGCTGTGGCCTCTTTGTCTAACTAAGTATGAATTGTTTTCGTGTTTTAGACAGAAAGTCTGAGTCGGTTCCTGTAGGTGTTGGTCTCTCTCATGGATGCGTATTGTCTCAACGCTTGTACCATTTTACATTAATACAATTTCAGGACGGGCAGCTTTGTCGGAGTTCGGTCTTCAGTTTGATCCATTAGAATATCACATTTGCTCTTAGTAGACGATAATATCTTGTTGTCCTCCAATACTGATGACCTACAATGCTTGCTGAATCGATTTAACGTCAAATGTAAAGTTGCCAGTTTGGAAATTAGCAAATCCAAAACTGTCTCTATGTGTTTTGCTTGAACAAAGTAGCAGCGTAGATATGAATTGGTGATAAGTTCTTAATCGATGTGTAAGAGTTCAATTACTTGGTTCTAAAGTGATGGTAGGAATAATAAGAAAATTGAGAGACGGATCTGTGCAACTAAGGCAGCAATGGAATATTTGCGCAGATCAGTTTTGGTAAAAATAGCTAAGCCTCCATTTGAAGCTATCAATTTCTCGCTCAGTCTTCTTACCCATCCATACATGTGATCATGAACTTTGGGTCATGACAAAAAGGACTAGATCTCGAGTATAGAACACGAAATGAGATTTCTTCGTAATGTGGTCGACCTTAGCCTTAAAAATAAAGTTCGAAACTTGGTCAACGGTAAGAATCTTGGAGTAAAGTTGCTGCTCCTCAACGTTGAAGGAAGCCAGCTGAAGAAGCTAGAGCTCGTTTTGAGTATGGCTAGTGCGTATTCTTTGTGAAGTGTTCCAGATTAAGCTTTCTGAACAGAAACCCCCGAGGTAGACATCGGTATAGGTGGATAAATCAAACTCTACATTTTGTCAAGGAACGCTTATGACTATTTTAAAGGGAAGGATGCTCGGTCACTTAGGACCGTGATACTTGGTCACGTCTCTTCTGTTCACTACCTCCACAAACAGACCTACAGATTAGCTGAAACAATGAACAAATTTTATATTTATTTTAATTTATTTATTTAAGTAAATGTATTGGCATAAAGGATTACACCTAGATAATCAAATTTCATGATTACTGGATATATATCATTAGCATATGTTTGCTCCGATGCCACGTCGGTCGAGGAATATGGGTAGAAACATAATAAGATAACAGTTCTTCGTGATGACCTCTAATCGTAATTTTGATCCATCGAATATTATGTATCAATCAATTCATAAATTTGAATTTTTAAAAATTCTTATCTTATAAAATACTAAATTAGATCTTAATATTGAAAAAATTATTTTTTAATTTATACATTTTAAAGTTATTGATGTCAAGAACTTAATCTTATGTGTTCGCTTTGCTTAGTGTGATTGTGGAGAATGCAGCTAGATCATTTAATTTTTCTGGATATAGCGCACTGGATATTCTGTAAGTATAATTATTTGCATGACCTTTATTTATTTGAGAATAAAGGTATTTGCATGTCACGGATTATCATATCTTAATTCCGTCGAGTTTAAAGAAAGTTTATATGTGAGTACAAATAGTGTAGAAATGGTTTGTGATTTTAATATTTTGCATTGAAATTTAAATATCAACGTACATAGACTATTTTCGTATTTATCATTTAATTTTAATTTCTCTGCAGCTAGAAGAATATTGCTTTACATCCATATACATAAAATATTATAAATTGTTATTCAAAATAATGTCTCATATTCGAAAACAAAAGATAGTTTTACCATAAAGAATTATTAGATCTGAATCAAAGAGAAAAGGAAATTTTTTGATATTTCGTTAACTCTTGGTAGCATCTTCAGATGATAACATTTAAAGATGATATTTAGAATATGCTTCTGTTAGCATCTTCTTTGACATTTATAACACATGTTAGAAATATTAAAACACGTAACGATTATGCATTTAATAAAATCAATCAGAAGAAAACAATTCAAAGGCATTATGTGGTTGTGCATGTAAAAATAAAATTATATTATTTATGATATAACAACAATTACTTGACAAGAAAAATATAAAAAGTACACCAGATTTTTCTTGTCAACCATTGGTCCGAGTGTCGGGTCGTGGAGGCAGTGTATGAACTAAACTACTCAAGACATCGCGATCCTGGGCGACACACCATATTATTCTTTCAGATAGCCCAAGGCGCTTTTAGCTAGTTCGAGATTCATTCAATCCATTGGTACCAAGGTCTACCTCGAGGTCTCTATTCAGATTCTGGCATGGACTTCATTTCGAAAATATCGATCTTTAGACATCCTCAGAACGTGTTCTGGCAAACTCATCTGACGTTCTCCGATGTGTAGAAGCAGGGATTTTATTCCGAGTCCATCCCGGATGAGCGAATATCTCAACTTATCTATAAGGCTAAGACCGGCCACACCGCGAAAGAACCTCATAGTTGGTCGCATGTATCCGAGATCTTATCTTTTCGGTCATAGCCCAAAGCTATTGATTATAGGTTAATATAGGAACGAAGATGGCGCGGTAAACCGAAAGCTTCCCTATAAGACACAAATCCCGCGTCATCACGACAAACATGTACAAATAACACATTGTCCGATTCTCAATCTCCTTGTTGTTCATGCCGTCCATCGAGAACAACCCCAAGATACTTGAAGTCACCTACATCAGGAAGAACCTTTTCTCCTAATTCGGGTTGAAATCGACATCTGAATCCGAGACGAACACATAGAGACAGTCTTGGAGGTACTAATTAACATACCTGCTGTTTAGTATTTCATCGAGAATCGATCTAGAGGCATTGTAAGTCCTCAGGACAAGAAGCCAGCAAAACAACGTCATCTGCAAAAGGAATATATGGTATTCTGATGGAACCGAACTGAAGACCGACATCCGTCGGAGCAACCTGTCTCGCAATTTTGTCCATGTAAACAAGGAACAAAAGTGGAAACAAAGCACAACCTTGACGAAGCCTAACGCCTACTGGAAATGATTTAGACTTCCTACCTAGAACACAAACACAACTCATACTTTGTTCATACAGAGAAACCACAGCTACCCGAAGATAATGTGGTACTCCATACTCCCTTAGTACCTCCCACAACCTCTTTCGCGGAACTCGGTCGAACGCCTTCTCCAAATCTACAAAACACATGTAGACCGGTTAAGCGAACTCCCAAGACCGTTCGTGGATAGTTGAGAGAGTGAACAGCTGATCCGTAGTTCTACGACATGGACAAAAGCCGCATTGTTCCTCTTGCAACTGTTCTTTCAAATATAAGCCGTATCCCTAACTCAAGAATCCTAACAACAATTTCTTGACCAGTATTTTTAATAATATATCTTATTAATTTACATCATAATTGATAATGATATTAATAATTTTTTGGGGAAAATTAGAACTTTAATTGACGATCTTTCAAATATTCAGTAATGTTCAATATTGTAATTCAATCATATTCTTTAATGTATAATAATTGTTAAATAATTGAACATTAAATAATACTTTTATCTAAAATAGTAAATTACTTAAAAAAATTAAAACACGTAACGATTTTGCATTTAATTAAATCCATCAAAAGGATACAATTTACAGGTATTATTCGCTTGTTCTTGTAAGAAGGACATAATATGTGATGCCTTATTATCATTATTTGCGATTTCTTATAAACTGCATGGCAAATAATAGTATTTTGTATTTATTTCTATTATCCGTAATTTATATATTGGATGTGTTCTTGATCAAATAAAATATTTACATTTATTACACATCAACTTAGCCTCTATATGCGTATAGGATAGATTATTATAAATTGGATTATATAGAATATTAGAAAAAGTGTTATTTAAAATAGTTGTCTTTACACAAAACCAAATAGTTTTACAAACTTAAAAATCATTAAATTGATTTTAAGAATCAAAATTTAAAAATTAAATTTAAATCAGAATTTAATGACTATTAAGTGTATAGTATATACGATGAAGCGTAAAACTATCGCGAACATCGCAAAAGCTAAAAAATTTCATTTATCACATTTAGTACACATCAACTTGACCTTGCAAACCTTTATGTATTATCGATGGAACCCGAGATGTATGCGTAAAATAATAATTTATTCTCTGCATTCTCATTTATTTAGTGAAATTATACATGAACAATTTTACGTTAATAATTCGCATTCTGAAGTTACCAGTAAAATTAATTGCTATTCAAAATCAAGACTTCATAGGATTGCAAATTTGTATTGCTTAAAGACATTTCCAACTAACTTGGAAGGTAAATTCATCTTTGCTTGTTATCTATCACAATATTCATTTTTAAAATTACTCAATGGTATCAGAAGAAAGTGCTCAGGAGAGTTAGCGCATACTTATAGAGTTTATACTTTTATTGCATTACATCAATTTTAACACGAAATAATTTATAAATGTTTGATAAATTTTAAATTATCAATTACCACATTATTTGACATTATTGACACGAAAGAATTTATGATGATTAATTTTATACTGAAAAGTCATCATAATATTTTGACTGATAAGAACCGTTAATCTGCTATCACGACATTGGACTTAAGCCTATACAAATGTCGTTGTACTTGAAAAAGTACAACGACATTTTTCATTTTTCGTTTTGCTCTTATTAAAAATGTAGTAACAGGAACTGGCACAAATTTATTTGTAAAAAATAAACAATTCTGCTAATTCTGCTAATTTTGGACCACAGGTGAAATTTGATCAACGGATTTCATAGGGGCAGCGATAAAGCGTAGCGGTTCAGCGAGGCAATGCCGCTTGTATACTCGAGTGCCTAAGCGATCAATCGGTTTTTGATTTTTTAAGGAAAACTAAATTTTAATGGCATTGCAATTTTGTAAAAAATAAACAATTCTGCTAATTGCAATTAAGTTTTACACATAGAAATAAATTCAATTTTGCTCAAATAGAGCGACAAAATTAAAAATTTTACATCAAGTAAATTTGTTCACATATTGTTTTTTAAATTAAAAATCTTATTGTAGTTTTTGGTCATAGTGTAGACAAAATGCAAAAGTAATGAAAACATATGTGAACACGCGTTTCTGCAGAGCAGCACGATGTTCCTAAACATCGTACTGCTCTGTATACGGCGGCTCACTCTGCTGTTGCTGAACATTCCCTTTTAACCGGACACACAATAAACTTTGATGAAGTTAAAGTCCTTGCTTATCAACAACAAGCCTTCCAACGACAGATTCTTGAATCACTGTTCATCCGCGATCTCAAGCCGAAATTAAATGAGAAGGATGGATATCGCCGCATGTTGGGTGGTATTACATTACAGGGTTGACGAGATTGGCGCTGGTTTTCCTTCCTGTTTTGTTTTGACATTTTTCTGATTTTTATGTTAACGTGTACATCTTTGTGCCTTTATCAACCTTCCAGATTGCTGAAGATGATGCCAGCTAGGCATCGACATATTCGGTTGAATAAATTTTGTGATGGTTTTTGCCAGCTTTCTTCAAATTTAAATGTTATCACACCGTCGCATTCATCATTCGAATTCAATTTGTTATCTTTAGTTTCTATATATTTTTTCTCATTTAATCAAAGTATTTACTACTATTGTTTGCTAATTGTTAAGGTTCTTATTCAAAACTGCATAATTTGGATGAATAAAGGAATAGATTTTAGTAAATACTCTATGCAAGAACATGAGATTTATTAAATTACAATTTATTAATTTTATTCACTAATTGTTTTCTATATTTAAACTATGCAGCATGTGTTTAATTTTGTTAATCATAAATATGTATAAGTTTCATTGCTAATTCAAATTTATTTTTAACATATTTGCTTATTTTTTATAGGTTTTCTATGTGCATTCAGAGCTCAATCGTCAAGACCAAGCAATACCAATTGACCAGAGTACTTCAATTAAGGACTATTTGCTGAAATAAACTAACTGCTTGTCGCCTTTTATTTATGAATTTACCAATTTAATAAATTCTATCTAATGCTTACCAGTAATTTAAATTTCAAATTACAATTTATTAATTTTATTCATCAATTGTTTCGTTGACTTTACAAATTCAAACTATATAGCATGGATTTTTTGTTAGACAAAGCATCGCCAAAATTATAAATATTTAATGTTGAAATATTAAAAGTATTATTTAATTATTTTCTTAAATTTTCGATATTTTTAATTCATAATCTCAACAATACGCAGTTTCATGAATCTTCGATCGTAAATTCATAAAACACTGAGATTAATATTTTAAAACATAACTTGAATATTGCTATAAAGAAGGCCGATAAAAGCGTGAAGCATTAATATGGATAGTGAAGATTACTTAACAGAAGTTCAAAGCAAATTTAAAGTGACATATATTGAATAACTGACAGTGATTCAATAGAGCATGTAAATAACACGACAAATCAATGAATTAGTAAAGTGATAAGCGATCAACCATTACAAAAGCGACTAATATGTAAGCATTCATAAGTTGGTGGTATTTTGAATTTTACACGAAACTTACAGGAATATAGCTCAATGATCATAGCGACCAGCTACAGCTCATTACTTTAACAACTATTGAAATATTTTACGTCGTGTATATTCGACACAACCAATTCCAATCTAATATCTAATTAAAGTATATAAATAAATAACATCTTTTAGAATTGGGCAGATGCGTTTTTGCAGTCGTAGTCCTTTTGGAATAAAGTCATTGTCTATTCACGCGGTTAGGTTTTGCATATGCACGTTTGCTGCTGTCAATGCATGTTCCTAAAATAATCAATGAGAAATTTTCTGTTAATATCAATCTCGTTGTATGGTTTAAGCATGTCCCGATTTAAACCACTTAATGTTGGATGATATGGAAGTAAGAATACTTTTTTGTTTTGTTTTGTTCCGACTTTATTTAATATTTCATTCCTTGTTATACTTCGCACTTTCTGTAGCTCCTGATCAATTTGACATTTATGATAACCTCTCTTCATAAGATATTTAATTACTTTTTTCAAACATACTAAAAATTACAAATAATAAATTGTGTCTAAGTCTTGTCTATCGCTCGTCCCCTAACCGTGACCAGAACGCAACTAGCGTTACCGCGTTGGATGGCAACTCTCAGCCTATGCAGCAGGAAATCTGTGGACCGCCGCTCTCCGGTCACTGCTGCTATCCGCCGACCTATTTCGTGCATTAGGCCTTCCGCCTCTGGGCCCAACGCACCAAGCGTTTCCACGGCGACCGGCACAAAATTGTAGATTGGTGTCAGGAAGGTGTATTTTCTGCGCTTCTTGTCTTCTGCTCCCTTGGCTACCGCTCCCGGTGTGGTCACAGCTGTATTTAGATGACTCGGTCCCGAGGATAGCAAATACAAATACAATTGTTAGTCTTAAGCCAAACACCTGCCACTTGACCGTCGAGTCAGTGACAATCTATCCGGCCGCCTGTCACCATGTTGCACCAGTGATTTCGGCCCCAGACGCGATGGGATTTCTGCCGACATCAGTGCACGCTTAATGAGATCGTTGACTGCGCTGTGGCGTGACAGTCTGCTGATAGACAGACTGACAAATACAATTGTTAGTCTTAAGCCAAACACCTGCCACTTGATCGTCGAGTCAGTGACAATCTATTCGGCCGCCTGTCACCATGCAACGCCAGTGATTTCGGATCCAGACGCGATGGAATTTCTGCCGACATCAGTGCACGCTTGATGAGATCGTTGACTGCGCTGTGGCGTGACAGTCTGCCGATAGACTTGTGGCAGCTGAGCCCATGTCGTTCGCCGGAATGAGGTGCAGTAGCCGCAATTAGACGCGCTTTCCTCGTCTGGTCAAGTGCAGCTGACAACACCATCGCTCCCTGGACAGTAACCAACGGAGTATCACGGAATTTATGTTCTGTAGCGAAGGACGGTTAGACTAGCATGAAACCCGTTTGAGACTGCCATTCGGTCACTGCAGTAGTGTATGTCAGTTCGCTGATACCGCATTAGTCATTTAGTCGCCCTCTCAGGATCCGAGTTATGAGTGTTTGCGACCCGGCGACCGATGATAAGAAGGCCGGTAGAGCAATATCCGTCGCTCTCCTGATGCCGAGTCCGCCGTTAGCAACCGGTAGTGATGCCTGGTCCCGTGCCCCAGTCCTTCCTCACAATATTGAGGAAGGACTGCAATGACGACCGAATTTCGTTGTCGTATTCAAACAACAGCTGCTTCCTGTAGCATGGCGCGCTGCGTAGAGTGAACATCGTCTTCGGTATCGCGAAGCAGTTTTTTAGCAGGAACAGCGCATTGTGAGCGTATAGAAGAGAAAGCCAGCTAGACATGCGTTGTAATTCATGCAGTTTTATTTCCAATGTCTTGTCCACGCTCTTCTCTCATCCGATTGGTGCTCCAATAAACATTGATGATGCTGGGTCGACGTGTTTGACGTCTGGAGCGACTGCCTTGAAACTTCTCACAACATCGTTGTCGTCAGTAATGAGCTCACACTTGCCAACATTGATGACGAGTCCCAGCTCCTTTCCCCGCGCCGTCAACATACTCCAGTCTGAGAGCAACGTGTTCACATCACCACCTCACGAGGCATCATCCATGTACCAGATATTGCAATCGGACTTGATGCGCTTTGTCAGTGTCAATGCAGTCAGACAGAAGAGCAGCGGACCGAAATGATCGCCTTGCTGTGGTCCCTAGTCTGATATCAACGTATACTGGCCGAAACGTAGGAACGATTTGCTGGAGACACAGCTGGACAGGTAGCTCTCCGCCTATTACTGTCAACATCGCATCGCGGCTCAGAGTATTGAAAGAGTTTGCGAAGTCGATTTTCAACATAGCCTGTCCACTGCCAATGTTCGCTAGATAGCAGCGAGCTGCGTGTGCAACTGCAACTGATCCGTGTTGAAACCCGAAGCCAAGTTGAGATGGTGCCAATTTCGCGACTACCTCGTTCTTCACAGCGCGACAGACGGCCTTCGATACAAGACGGCGGAGTGTGAAGCTTACTGTTATATGTCTGACACCTCCTCCCTTCTTTGCTAGTGCACATAACGATGCACCGTGCAAGATTTGCCTCACAGTTGTCGGGAATCTACCAGCCAGGCACATGTTGCTGAAGTCCGTTAGCGAAGCTATCAGCTGCTGTCCAGCGGAGCCTGTGAGCGGACTCGTCATATCTTTAAGATGTTGATGACGAAGGCCGTCAAGTCCTCCTGCTGAACCTGCTGGGAATGTCTTGATCGCAGCAGCAATATCTCTATAAGTTAGCGTAAGTGTAAGATGCGAGCTGTGCGCGTTGCCATGGCATTCTGTTTAATGGTAAGTTTGATTTCTTCGAATTTTCTCAAAAAATCATCGGTATATTCAATATGAGCTTTGATATTTTGTAAAAGTGGTTTTAATTTGAAATGTACTCATCTAGATAAGGCTTCAGTAGGAGTTCCTATACAGCTTACTATTGGTCAGCCAGGGAACGTTATTTTGTCTTTGTGTATTTTGGGTAACATATAGAACTTCATTGCTAGATTGCTTCCTGTTAGTAATTTTGCGACTGCTATTGTGTTAAGCTCATCTTTATAGGAGTTTGGATACAAACTCCAAGACACGTTCAGATGCTTGTGCACGAACTTCACTTGATGATTGTGAATCTGTGTCTAAATTGAGGTGTCGTCTTGCTTCTGATATGTATTCGTTTCGATCCGAGAATACAATCTTTCCACGATTATCAGCTAGTTTAATGACAGTCTTTCCGATTTTTTAATTTGTTTAAAGCTTTAACTTTTGTTCTTGTGAGATTGAGCTGAGATCAATAATTTGGAGGAATATTTGAATATTTCATAAATACCTTCTTCCCATTTCATTTATTGCAGCATTCTTCGATGTGGTGTCTTCTAAAGATTGAAAACATTTAATACACGTTTGTCGGATAATCTTCATTTGAAATACTGGGATACCGCAAATTCTAACAGATGCCTTTAAAATAAAGCACAAGGCAGCCGAAACACCTGATGGCAGTTCACACTACTGATAATTGCTGCCGGCTACCATCAGATCGTCTAAAAGTGATAACGAAGTCTGCTCTGCTTGTAATCGAACTCCGGTTTTTGGCAAAATTCTTGATTATACAACTGTAGCTTGTAAGCTCCCGGAGAACAGTGTGAACCATTCAGCTCTTAAATTATATATATATATATATATATATATATATATATATATATATATATATATATATATATATATTCTGATCTATATATATTTGTTCTGATTTTAGTGATAAAGGCGTGAACGCCGAAACGTAAAAAAATGCATTTACTTTGTTTTTGCTGGTGTTACAATTTGAAAACTTATAATTTTGCACTTTATAAGAAGTCTTAGCCGATGGTGTTAATTATTATGATCGATATATATATATAACCTGCCCTGGGACACACAATAGTGTACTCGTAAATAAATCACTATATTTTCCTCATAAAGAGGCATAAACACCAGGCAGCATCCAATATATCTTCATCAGACTAAGAAATAGAACCGAATTATTCTCGCAATATTCAAAGTCGCTACGTATGACCAGTCATCCCTACGTGTGACGACAAACTTCAACAACGGTATGCGCGTTTCGCTCTAACGGAGCTCATTAGTACCGTGACTTTAATAATCATCTATAGGCACCTTAACACACGCTTAAACAAAGTTTATAGCTCGAAAAACAGAACTACCCTTAATCTGAATCATCGGAGGGAATTTAGCATAAGATCTGTGCATGGCAGTGACTATTGCAGTTTAACCATGCATCAGACACTAAATTCCTTTTAACAGAATTAAATCAGCTAACTGAGTCTACGTATTGTTATATAATTATAAAATAAACAAAACATAATAATGCTAAATCAAAATTTAATAATTAAATAATAAAATTAATAATTGTTTTTAGATTTTTTATAATTTAAATCAAGTTAAAAAATAAAAATAAAAATAAAAAATAAAAAATAAAATTTAAAATAAACGTCATTTTTATGAATTGACTAATAAATAACAGACGTTGTATCAGAATAAGAATTAGAGGTCATCAGGAGGAACTGCTATGCTATCAGGTTTCGGCCCCTAACTCCTCTACCCAACATAGCAGCGGGGCCAAATACATGCTAATGATATATTTCCTCTGAAATAACTATCTAGTATCTTATTCCAATGCAAAGTATATTATTTATTATCCATCCATAAAAATTAGCCACTTAAGAGTTTAAATTTATTACTTTATATTACTTCATTTGCCACTTAAGAGTTTAAATACTGTTTTACAGGAACACTTTCAAGTGTACAAATATTTGTAATATAATTTGTTGTTACACCTGCCATGGGACACTCGATGGTGTACTCGTAAATAAATCACTATATTTTCCTCATAAAGAGGCATAAACACCAGACTATTTCTTAGTCTGATGAGGATCAATAGGATGCTGCCTGGTGTTTATGCTTCTTAATGAGGAAAATATAGTGATTTATTTACGAGTACACCATTGAGTGTCCCAGGGCAGGTGTAACAACAAATTATATTACATATATATGTACACTTGAAAGTGTCCCTGTAAAACAGTATTTCTGTTAAAAGGAATTTAGTGCCTGATGCATGGTTAAACTGCAATAGTCACTGCCATGCACAGATCTTATGCTAAATTCCCTCCGATGATTCAGATTAAGGGTAGTTCTGTTTTTCGAGCTTTAAACTTTGTTAAAGCGTGTGTTAAGGTGCCTATAGATGATTATTAAAGTGACGGCACTGATAAGCTCCGTTAGAGCGAAACGCGTATACCGTTGTTGAAGTTTGTCGTCACACATAGGATGACTGGGCATACGTAGCGACTTTGAATATTGCGAGAATAATTCGGTTCTATTTCTTAGTCTGATGAAGATATATTGGATGCTGCCTGGTGTTTATGCCTCTTTATGAGGAAAATATAGTGATTTATTTAACGAGTACACCATTGAGTGTCCCAGGGCAGGTGTAACAACAAATTATATATATATATAATTTTATTTTATATACATATATATATTCCATGGAATAATTGGTATACTCAGATAAACAGAGATACAGAATATTATTTTTGACGTTTCGCCCTACTGGGCTTTATCAATCTAAAATAGGCACATTTACAAATAAGTCAAGCTAAAATTTATAAAAATAAAAATGTTTAAAATGAACGGCAACAGCCCTATAGCGATTGCGGCATCTCACGTAATATATTGCCAATTGAGAGGTTTGTTGTCATTACATTTATACGGGCTATCACTATATAGCATACCTACTATTTGCTGTTCTAGTGATAACCGTCTTCTTTCATTCGTAAGATCACTTTCAAATATTTGGTATGTCATGCAGTCGAATTGCTGTGATCTAGTGAATGTAACGCAGCACTATCCGAGGCATTATTCTTGCCAATTTGGGATCGTCGTAATTTCAACCGTCTAGACAACATTTGCGTAGTTTGACCGACGTATTGTTTATTGCAACCGCTTACTATACATGTCCTAACGTATATATTATTTTTGCTTTTGCAGTTATTTCTGCCGCGTATTTGCATTCTCACTCAATTTCGCGCGGATTCAATTTGTTGCGACATCGTCATTACTTTACATGTTAAACATCTCCTATCTCCGCATTGTGAGCTACCTACTACATCATTTCTCTCACAACAATTTAAACTAGATGAAATTAGTAATCTGGATAATTTGTTGGGCATTTTAAATATAACTCCAATTTTAGAGCTAGGCTTATATATATCTGTTTTATTGAACCGGTTGTTTACAAGATCACCCATTGATGATGCTTTCTATTTAATAATATCTATTAAAATCGTGATAATAATGTAATAAACACAAAATTGTGTTTATTTTGTGTTTATGTATAATTATTTTTGTATATTATTTTTGTTTATATATATGTATATATATTGCATAATAGTGATCTCTAGAAAAGTGATCTCCAGATCACCTAATAGTGATCTCCATCATGATCTCCAGAAACTGCATTGTACGAGATGCTCTCTGGCATGCTTTTTATAGATTGTATCGTATGAGATCATGAAGATCGATTATAATCGCGACTGGTGATCCTTTGATGGATGCTTATTTATGTATTGGATAATTGCTAGGTCACACGAGGTGACTTTTGCATTTAAAACCAGCTACGGAATCCTTCATGATATCCAATTACATACACCCTGACTACTAACGGCCACATTGCCACAGCCGTTTTCGTTTCGCCCGCTTTTTGCCCCATGTTGGTAGCCCCGGGCTCATCAGAAGGCTGACTACCAACTCTTCGTCTCTTGAAATTTGACTTATCCGAGATTCGAGGCTTCGCTCTCCTACTTGGCTTGCGCTCTTGACTGCTAGGCTACGAATCTAGGATTACCAGATTTCACACAGTATATGAAACCTTCCATCATGATCTTAAGACTCTGCATTGTCCGAGATGCTCTCTGACATGATTATTATAGGTTGTATCTATTTTTGGCTTATTTTGTAAAAATGTTTAGGAGCATTGTCTTCATCTATTGACACTTTGTAATTTTCATTTTACCCGAGATTGATGACTTGATATCTGCCCTTCGATTTGTTAATCGTCGTTCAATTGGCATTTTGTTTCACCAACATATTGTTGTTTACAACTCTTACAGGTTGCTAGATATAACTAAGTTATATGAAACTAAGTTATAATTCTTCAAATCATAATCTCTTATCCATATACTTATGTCTTCTTAAATATCTTCATTGTATCAGGTCAAGAGGGATCACAGTGAAGCCTCCTTCTTAGCAACGTATCTTCCTCCAGCCACCAGCGAATTAGGTCTTGAGAGGTTGTCTGTTGTTGGCGCTACTGCTCAGTGTAAATGGGTTTCAACAACCACATCTTATGAAGCAGTGCTATGTAGAGAAGAGAATTTGTTGTAGAGAAATGAAAGGTGGGCGAAGGTGGTTTATGAATAAGATAGTTGATCCTGGCTCTGCGAAGTGCTGTATTAATCCAACGACCAGTTCTGTCGTTGAAATCACCAAGTAACATATCATAACCGCTTCCCAATATTCGATCCAGGAGGTCACAGTTCTTGCGCATTTATCCTGGCCGAATATAGACATTATCTATGCTAATACGCTTACAGTTCTTACTGAGTGATATAATTAAACAAAATAGGGCTGGACAAGAGTAGTTTAAAAAGAGGGATACTCTTAAGGAGCTCTTCACTAGGGTTAAAATACCTTTTGATGAAGAGGAGTGAGGGGGTTATGTACGGAGTAAAAGCGGTGTAATACCTAATCAAAATTTGATAATTAAATAATAAATAATTAAATAATTTTTCATAATAAATAATGGTTTTTAAGATTTTATATTATTTATATCAAGTTAACATAAAATATTGAAATTCAAAATAAAAGTTAATTTTTATGAATTGACTATTAACAAACGTTGTATTAGAATAAGGATTAGAATTCACCAGAAGGAACTTATATCTTATCAGATTTCAGCCCCTATTTCTCGGCCCAGCGTAGCAGCGGGGCTAAATACATGCTAATGACGTATTTCTTCTGATGAAATTTGACTATCTTGTATCTTATTATAATACACAATATATTATTCATTATATCCTGAAAATTTTCCGCTAATGATTTTAAATTTATTTTTTATATTATTGCTAATTTAAATATTTTACTATTTTCTGTTTGATTTTATTTTTATAGTAGCCCAGTTTAAAATATGCAGTTATTAAATTATTTTATTGATTCTGAAGAAAGTCCATATCTTTATAAATTATTGCAATTCTTAAAATTTCATTATGCAATGTATTATATTTAATAATAGTCGCTTGCATTACGGGCGATATCTTCATCTCCCTAGGTTCGGGGCGCCATTTCCCATTCCTTTCCTTTTCGGGATAGCTTAAAAGAGGATAGGCTTTTTGTCGAGGTTCCACGACGCTTTTTGGACACGTGGGCTGTCTTAGTTGGTGTCGGAGACGTTGATGAAGACGGACTCTGTACCGCAGAACCAATCTTTGCCGTTAACGTGAGAATCAACTCCTACAACTTCGTAACGGAGACATGATGCTTGTTATTAATAAATCTAATGATGTCCAGCTCAGACATCCTCTTGTCGGTATTACAAGCTTCGGCGAAGTTAGACCGAATCGTCGGCTCACCACAATGCTTCTTTGTGTAGTTTTTAAAACTACTGCATTTGTGTGACTACGCAATGTGGTCCTCCTTCGCAATTCGAATAATGCTGAGGACTATCGCATTTACCAGTGTTTTCGTTCTCCGAACCAAATACCCCTGTCATGAACAGAATACATAAGACATCATGATCCCCAATGCTCCCACTTATGACAGTTGTTGCATCGGGTAGGTCAGGTGGTCTGCATCCACTAGCGTAAACAAAAGATTATGCCCCATGAAGGGGTTAAAGGTCGATTTCACTAGGCATTCGTCAACATCTACAGAGGTGGAGCAAAAACAACTGGAATAGGCAGGCCGTTCCTTCCCGTAATGAAGCGGATGTTGGTCAATTTATACTGCTGTAGCAGGATTTGAATATCATCAGCCGACAGGAAGGACGGTATATTAGAAATTTTTAAAGACGTCTGGATATGCTTAAAGGAATTGTGCCGGAGTTTGAAAGGTTTTCATTGAAGAATTCCAAATATGCAATAGCCAGGTTGAGAGGTGCAAAAAGATATCCGCACCTCAAAATATCTGATTGAATTAAAAATTACCCTTTGCTTATAGATCAAATCAGCTAAATGAGTCTACGTATTTAATATAATTTTAAAATAAACAAAACATAATAATAATGCTAAATCAAAATTTAATAATTAAATAATAAAATTAATAATCGTTTTTTGATTTTCCATAATTTAAATCAAGTTAAAATAAAAAATTGAAATTTATAATAAACGTCATTTTTTTGAATTGACTAATAAATAACAGACGTTGTATCAGAATAAGGATTATAGGTTATCAGGAGGAACTACTATGCTATCAGGTTTCGGCCCCTAACTCCTCTACCCAACATAGCAGCGGGGCCAAATACATGCTAATGATGTATTTCCTCTGATAAAACTATCTAGTATCTTTTTCTAATACAAAGTATATTATTTATTATCCATAAAAATTTGCCACTTAAGAGTTTAAATTTATTCTTTATATTATTGTGTTGATTTATATATTTTACTATTTTCTGCTTGATGTTATTTTTATAGTAACCTAGTTTAAAATATGTATCTATTAAATTATTTAAATGATTTTGAAGAAAGCGAATATCATTACTTATTGTTGCAATTCTTAAAATTTCATTATTTAATATATTATATTTTATATAATATGGTATGGATGAATGCTCATGCAAAAATATGTTTCTTGTAAATTTAAATGTCATCTTACGATATAAATTAATAGTAATTTTAATTAATATTAATTTAATGTTCATATCTAGATATACACCTTCTTTATCATTAATATTGGTTTTGTTAAGTATAGGCTTTCTGGATAAATTTGTTCACTAATTGAATAAAAATTATTAGAGTTAAATACACATATATCATCAATGTATCGAAACATATATTTCATATATTTATATAATTTAGATTTATTTTGTGTGGTATCACATTTAATTACTTTATCATTTTATATTTAACTTTACCTACTATTTGTAGATTCGTGAATAAAAGCCATTTATTCTCTCTGGTTATCACATTTTGTAAACAGTTAGGGCCAAAACAGTTAGGCAAGTGAACTTATTTATTTGAGATATACTATTACTCCACAGAATTTAATTTTGTTTGTCTAAATAATAGATAATATACCTTTATTTTTTACACAGTTATGAACAAATTCATATTCTATAAAGCTTAAAATATAGAGCTCTGAAATTTCTTTTAAAGTCTTGTTAAATATGTCTTGTCTTTCTAAAAATTTAATGTTCACTAAATTAGCCCATTTAGACACAATGGAAGTTCCTTCTGTTCCATTATAGAATCTGCACATAAATCCTTTACCTTGGTTAAAGAAGAAAGATTAACTTGATACTTCTTATTATTGGCTTTTTTTGAATTTTGTTATTTCTTCCATTTCCAGCAAATCCTTTGATGCTCCGAAAGTGCTGCAAATTTCGAATTTTTTTGAAAATCTTATTATTTGTATGGATATTGTTGCATTTTAAATTTGTTTTCTTTGATATTATTTTCCTTTGTTTCAAATTTTAAGTATTTTATATAAATGGCAAACTTGATGCTTTTGTTTTTGAATAAATTATTTGTAATTTTCCTGAAGATAGAAGGAGCTCTCGAAAGATTGTGTGGTTTGTTGGAACAAAAATTAATAAAGTTATAAATTTCTTTTAAATTTATAGAATAAATGCAATGCTTTCTATTCTTTATTATTTAAATTTTCTACTTTTATCGTTTATTAGACAAATTAATTTTAAATTTCATTCGTTATTAGTGAAATATCGATGAAATAACATTAACGCTTGAGGCTATGCACAATCTAGACAAATTCGTCGTACGCGACCGAATTTACTAATTCACTGTCTACCGAAATAGTTTCTATTTTCTTACATCTATGAAACAGCCAATATAAGAGGTTTTTCTCTACCTCTTCCTTTTATTATAAATCAGTAGACGCAACCTATTTTCTATACAATGCACATGAATAAAAATATGCATCGAACAACAATGCATTAACACTGTTTTTTCGTGTAAGCAGCACTATTCAACATGTTCCGGAATTGTTTAACTGAATGTTGTGAAGAATCGGGGTTTAGCTTTAAAAACTATACATGCAACAACATGACTATTTGTCATTTAACGCGTTTAATTATTCGATTCTACAAAGTAAAATATAGTTTGTAATATGGATAACCTGTTGATACGTATTCACTTGGTGGTCACTAATTGATCGATAATCAATTAGTAATCAATTGTATTTTAAATGATGTTACTACTAATTAGAATTGTTCTTTAAAACTGCAATAGCATGTTTTCCTATTTTAGTGTAGAATTAACAGCCGTTATATAAATTACCATATGCTATTTACCGCATATGGTGATCATATTTAAATAGTGTTCGTTAAGTCAATAACGTTAAGGTTATATTTCTCATTATTAAAAAAAATGATATATTTCCCTGATCGGAATAAATGTTTTTTAATACATAGATATTTTGATGTAAAAAAATATACTTTTTAAAACAGTAAAATTTTAAAATATTTGATTTTATGTATTGACAATTAATGTATTAAAAGAAACTATTACGAGGAATGCTTGTAACAAAACGCAAACTAAAGTCAATGACAGTAAGTAATCATAGGTAGAAAAACGAAAGGTTAATCGAGCGTATTGCGGCTCCGCTTATTCTTTACATTAACATAATAAGATTTTCTTAAATAAAACAAATGTTAGTGTAGTACAACAACTAAAAAAGAGACATGCATCAAAACGTCATGAAAAAGTTAGTTGAACCAGTCGCAAATAGAGTCTTCTTCGAATCTACAAATCTTCATGGTCTCAGGTCCAGCGGGATCTGAGCCCCCTCCAACCAGTCCAACACGCCGCATTGCGACTGAACCACCCGGGGTCTTTTGCCCCCTCCCGAAGGGTCCAGTCGGTGCGGACTATGCTGGGTAAACGCGATACGAAGAGCTTGAGAAACTTTAGTCTTTGCTGTGGGGACGTCCTCTTGAAAAGAAGACTAATCCCGAGATAGCCCAAGTACCCCATAGGCGCACTTGGGTTTTCTCTTTCAATGACAGATGTTGGGCCCGTTTCAGAGACCATCTAGCTCTCTTTAGAATACGTTTAAGTCTTTCCAGGTCAGCTTTAGCTGACCAGTTCACCGTAATGGTGAATCCCAGGTATTTTACTCGACTTGTGAAGGTAGGGAGTGGTTGATTAGTCAGGATAAAAGATAGAGCTGAGAGTGCTAATCTCTTAAGATTTTTCTTTGTCGCAGGGGCGCCATGAAAGACAACCACCTGCGATTTGGAGGAGTTTAAAACGAGGTTGGAAATGGGCAGTTGATCTTTAAATCTTGTAAAGAAACAACAGATGTAAGAGACTGCATCTTTGCACCTGCGTCCAGAGAACAGGGCTGTGGTATCGTCCGCATATACCACAAGATGTTGATTGCGTATGATTTTTTTGTATAGTTCAATGGAGGCAGCAAGATATAAGATTGGAGAAAGTGGAGAGCCTTGAGGCACACCTGTAATTGGGTAGAACTGACGTGCATCAGGGTCGTCTTCATAGAAGAATCACTTGGTGTACAACAATATTTCCGCCCTGTTCACAATTCTCGCAGGCAATCCAAGGGACCTGAGAGAGGAGATAACAAAGGGAATGAAAATGCGGTCAAATGCAGCCGAAAAGTCAAGAAAGACAGCCACAGCAAGCTGATGACTGTTATCTTGACAAAACTCTTGCACTTTACCTATTGCTGAATGAACCGAGCGATCTTTTACTTACCCATAATAACCTGGTGGGATTAAATTTCGCCTACTTGGATGGTCGCGGATTTTACGCGTAAGCGCTTTTTCGTAATTGCAGACGAGGGAGTTTTGAATTGGGATGGGCCGCAGATCTTTGGGACATGTAATCGACTTCTTTTTAGGTAAAAATACTCGCCGGCTGATATTGATATTAGCAATGTCGGACGGGGATGCTAATAGCACTGTTATGGCGACTTCCTTTCTCTGACTCTCTGTCAAAAGCTGACAGACACTAATGGAGAGTGGCGCATGGGTTCTGGAGGTGTCCAGGAGTGGCCCCCCGGAGTTAAGGATATCTGTTACAGATAAGTCCCTACTCCTGAAGTCACACCAAGGCGGGATTGGTTGGGGTGATTGAGTGGCTCCATAATTGTGTAGGGATAGTGACACATCCAAAGCTTTCTCATGGCCTATTCTACCAATCCAACCTACTGCTCTATCCCTTTAACAGACAAACTTCTCCTTCTTGAATATCTTTCAGAAGAAAGACTGAGAAGGGTTAAGGAGAGAAATGCTTGCCTTATCCCTACTCAGCTGAAGCCTATATTTAGTGCTCCAGTATTCATTCGAGAGGGCTTGTCTGGCAGAAAAAGAGAAATTAGGAAGGTATAGCATTTTAGTTAGGACCTTGAGTTTTGTCGGGGTGGGATTGTATATTAGACCTTTATAGGTAGTCGGTAGTATCCAGGTAGCTTGCAATGAGAGGTAGGTATTAAATTCGGTCAAACTCTCATTCTCAATTCGGGGGAAGAGTTGGATAGCTGCCTGAAAGAAGGCCACCCTGATTGGATTAAAGTGGAACCTTCTCGTCAGTAACGTAACTTCCTCTAACAGCCAACGAATTTGGTCATGAGCGGTAGTATGTTGTTGACGCAACTGCTCAGTGCAGAAGGGTTTTAACAAATTCTTATGTATCAGTAATATGTCGAGGAATGAATTAGTTGTTGAACAATGAAAGGTGGGGGGTGGTTTGTGAATAAGATAGTCGTTCCTGGCTCTGTGGTTTGCTGCATTAATCCAATCCTCTCGGAACGAGAGGGAGCAGTGGGGTTTGACTGGCAGACAATCGAAAAGTGACCGATTTTATTGCATTTCCGACACCGCGCAAACCTTGCGGGACATTTGCTCCGCGGATGATGATCCTGTCCACAGAAAAAGCATGCATATTTTACGTTCGAGACTAAATCACAGGGTGGTGAAGTACCTTTTGTGTTACTTTGCTCGGAAACTGCTGACACATGTGCATCTGACATTCGATATGCTTCAGCATTTAATTGCGCAGACTTTAGTGTGCTGGCCTTTTCAACTGTAGCCAGCAAGGTGAGCTTGGATACCTCAAGCAATCATTGCCTAATGTCGCCTGATCTTAATCCAGAAATGAATGCATCACGGACACCTAAGTTGCGATGTTCGTCAGCTTTTACATCTTTGAATTCGCAATTCTTGGCTAGCTGATCCCATGGCTGAACGAAATATTTCATTGACTTTTTATGGCCTATTTTATTTTATGGCCTTTTCAACTGTAACCAGCAAGGTGAGCGGATATCTCAAGCAATCATTGCCTAATGTCGCCCGATCTTAATCTGGAAATGAATGCATCACGGACACCGAAGTTGCGATGTTCGTCAGCTTTTACATCTTTGAATTCGCAATTCTTGGCTAGCTGATCCCATGGCTGAACGAAATATTTTATTGACTGATTCTGGGACTGTTTGCAAGAGCTTAGCTGAAAACGTGAAATACTTCGTTTCTTGGCTTCAGGTACAAGTCATCTAGTTGTTGTAGCGCGAGATTATAGTCGTTGGTCGTCGAAATGTAGCTGTAGACGCTAGGCGATACGTGATTAATGAGTATGTCGAGCCTTTCGTTTTCGTTTAGGGGGGTAAGTTTCGTCAGATCCTTTCCAAAGGCCGTTTCCAATGTGTCCATGAATTTTCTGATTCGGCTGTGTTGATCGGCGTTGCAAATGTTACAGGTTTGAATAGCTTGTCCATATCCCGCAAAGACCACCACAATAGTTGAGTAAACTGTGATATGAGGAAAGTCGATTGTTTTTACTCAACTATCTAGAAATACACAAATTTGTGATATCAAGTTATCACAATACGACACATACTGCTCTTTTGCTAGAGAATTATGACAATGTTGAATTATCTGGAAGCAATAACGTGGGCTAAAAATTTGTAGCAATGACTTAGAAGTGCTATTCCACGATAAAGAAGTTTGCTGGTTCTGGGTTGCCTCTACCTTCATAAAATACTTTGCTATACCATCTCTCCAACCAATATAGTTTAATTTGGTCGATAAAGAAGATCAGATCCCGCAGCTTCAGTAGGAGTCATATTGCGAAAAATTATTGACAGCTCATTAACCGAGACATTTTGAATAGCTATTGACATCTCATATTTGCGAAGAGCTATTAACATCTCATTCATTTTAATATATTATTATTATAATTTAGAATATTTAAAATATCATTGTGGAAATTGTATACTTTAAATGACATCGTATTCATGTTTGGTTAATCAAATTTTCTTGATTATCTTCATAATTCGTCTTATTTTTTGAAACTTTATTTATCCCATTTCTAATATGCTATATTTGCTATTTTAATAAATTAATGATATCAAATTTACTTATAATGTCTATTACGTTAATCAATTTTCTACAAGAATATAAGTAATGCGTACTTATTAATACTATACTTTTGAATCCTTTATATTAATATTTTACATTGTAGAAAAACTGAAAGGCATTAAGGCACTTACCCACAATAGCAGCTGTAAGGCAACGACGTCTCCGACTTCAGCTGCTATATGTGTAAGATGTCTTCCATCTTCCAAGCTCCTCCCCAACACTGACTTGATATTTGGGTAGGTGTAAATAATACTGTAGAGGGATCGGTTCCTTCTGTGCTCAATGAATTTTACCAATTTTAGAAGAACCTCCTTTTCTAGTGAATGGTAATTGCTCGGAATGAAACGCTTGGCATTGTATTTCCATTTCACCCACTGATCTTTGTATTCTCTATTACAAAAATAATTTTTGATTTTACTAATTTTTAGCTTAAATAACAAAAAATCACCATTTATTTAAATAACATTTATTTTAATAACCATTTCTCGGAATATGATATTTAATATGAATAACATTTATTTTAATAACCATTTCTCGGAATATGATATCCACTGTAATTGGATATAATATGTATATTATAATATAATATAATATTATATTATAATATCTTGCAGATAATTATCTCAACTGTTGGAGGTTTTGGAAAGACAACTGATAAATTATTGAAACGGATTGCCCAGAAAAAAAGTGAGAATAAAAATGACCAATATGCCCAAATTATTCGCGTATCTCGGAATATGATATCCACTGTAATCGCGAAGACGGTTTCGATGACAGAAAGGGAAAAATTATTTGTCAGACGATACTCATATACTTTACGCGCAGATATTAATACTACGAATAATTGATATAAGTGAAGAAACAACTTAGCGAGAGTAATTTCAAAGTCTGAACAAAATCAATTTCACGGGATCCGTTTGAGGATAACCCTCAATATGTAAATTTTATTATTATTAAAAAATTTTCAAATTTTCAAATTTTAAATGACCTTAAAAAAGTTTGAGATCTAAAGTAAATACATTTGAGATAAAATAACATACAATAAAATAACATACAAATAAACATACAATAAAATAACATACAGCTGCTTAATAAACTACTTACAAAATCACTGAATTATAACTGATTACAATCAAATTTACATCATCAATTTCCTCTAACATACATACACTATAACACACAAGCATGCCTCGAGGTGTCCCATCCTCTACATACAAATGCTGTACGTGTAATGGACAGGCAGCTAAATGCAAAAACTGTAAATGTGCAAGAGCGAAACATCCTTGTACAAATTGTTCGGCAGCACACTGCCTTAATAAACTCGAAAATCCTGCGGATATTACCAATATAAACACAAATCATTGTAACGATGGACATCGGAATAACACCTTTAATAACGAATCCGTCCATCCAATCCAACCAGTCCACAACGACGACATACAATGTGAAGCGTCAATATCTCATCAAAACAGTGTTTCACCTGAATACATCGATGTGATATTCACGGAAGTGGCACTCTGGAAGCCGAATTTGTTAAGACTACCAAGGTGTCAAGCGTCGAAATCGTTTATTTCCGAAATGGCTCGCATCTATGAATTTGCAGCATCTGACAGTTGTTCTCTTAAATTGGCGATTATTTTACCTCAACTCGTGCTACAACGATGCCGAAACTCAAAAATGAAGCAAACAAAAGAACTTATACAGAGAAGGATGGAATCTTGGCAGACCGGTAATTATAATGCACTACTAGGCGAAGCCCGCTATCTGCAATATCAAAATTCCAAAAGAAACAAAATTGATAATATCGAAAACGACTGGCGTCGCTCATTCAGAAAGCTCGTTCTTAACGGGCGTTTGACAACTGCCGTAAGGTTATTGGATTTGGAACCTGGAGTTGGTATACCTTTGGATATCGATGATGCTATTGAGGATAAAACAGTACGGCAACTTCTTCTCGACAAGCATCCAGAGCCTGCATTACTTGACGAAGATTCCATCCTTTCTTCCCCCTTGAAAAACGATGCAGTCTTCCATCCGATAGCATTCGACTCGATTGACGCAGATTCAATTATCACGGCTGCTTGTAGAATGAGTGGTGGAGCAGGCCCATCTGGCCTTGATGCGAAGGCATGGATCGCAATGCTATCTACGTTTGGAACTGAGTCGCGAAATCTAGCGGATGCACTGGCTCTCTTCTCAAAGCATTTGTCAACTTGTAAAATACCTAAAACTTCGATGGAGGCTTTTACCACAAGCCGACTAATTCCACTAAGCAAACTTCATGGCATTCGTCCAATAGGTATCGGGGATGTCTCCAGAAGAATTATTTCGAAGGCCATACTCAAAGTTGTTCAGCCTCAGCTGCAACACGCATGTGGTTCTATACAATATTGTGCATCACATCGGGCCGGAACTGAATGTGTTATTCATGCTCTGAAAACACATCTTTCTAATGAGAACAACATACTTCTCACCATCGACGCGGACAATGCTTTTAATCGCATTAATAGAAAATTGGCTTTACGTAATATGCCTTATATTTGTCCAGCATTATCAGTCGTATTGTCAAACTTGTATAGAGATCCTACTCGAATGGCTACAGGAAACGAATACATATGGTCTTCAGAAGGATTTACACAGGGTGATGTTTTTTCAATGGCTGCTTTCAGTGCCGCAACGCTACCATTAATATACCGGCTTATAAAAAAATGCCCCAATGTTGAACAATTATGGTATGCTGATGATGGTAATATGGTTGGTCCGCCTAGTATGGTTAAGGCGGCTTTCAAAATGTTAATGTTGCTTGGTCCGAAGTATGGTTTTTACATCAATCCCGAAAAATGTAAAATCTACTCTAACGGATATGACAGTACATCGCTACAAACAGAATTCAGTGACACCAATATTCCGATAATGGAAAACGGTGTGAAAATTCTCGGTTCCCCGATCGGTAAATACGCTTACGTTAAGCAGTTTGTATCATCATTTGTGCAGGATATATCGAATTCCATTGAACGGTTGGTAGATATGGGTGAACTCGATGTTCAGGTTGCGTATACGGCTTTTATCAGATCAATTCAGCACAAATGGTCGCATCTCCTGAGGACTTGTGCATGTTCTGTAGATTGGATTGGTCCTCTGTCTGAAAGAATAAAAATGATGATATCTAAGCTGTTTAATATCGATCTTTCAAGTGATGAATTTATATGGAGAACGCTTTGCCTCAGTTACAGGGACGGTGGCGTAAGTATACGTGATCCTTCAGCATTGGTTCAATCGGAATATGAATCATCTACTTCCCTATGCGCTCCATGTTTGGAAGGTTACTTCGGCGAATCACTAAAAGGAAAACAAGATACGATAATTAAACTAATCCGCGCTCAAAATATCTCCCGTTGTAAAATTAATCGCAATAATATTCTCGATAATTGCAATCATTTATTGAGAAGGTCAATAGAACACTCGTCAGTCAAAGGTGCATCATCATGGCTTTCAGTTTATCCATCGCATGAAAGGAATTCAAGGCTAAGCAACGATGAATTTCGAGACGCTATTGCGGCGCGATACGGTTTTCTTCCAAAAAGCGCTCCGTCCTATTGTCAATGTGGTACAGTAAATTCTCTGGCGCACTCGCTTTCGTGTTCACTTGGTGGACTTCCATCTATGAGACATGACGTGGTACGGGATTTCATAGCATACACGCTTACTGAGATATGTCCATCTATACAAATCGAACCTCGACTGGCGCCTGTTTCTTCAAATGTAACTTTCTTGAAACAAACAACTACTAAGGATAAAGAAGCGAGATTGGACATATCATGCAACGGATTGTTTGGTGACAAGACGGAACGTACTTTAATAGATGTTTGCATTTTTAATGCGCTCGCGCCGTCGAATTTATCAAGGAATCCGAGTGCGTGTTTTGAGTATCACGAAAGCCGAAAAAGAAATAAATATCTAGAAAGAATAACCGAAATTGAAAGAGCATCTTTCATTCCTGTTGTGTTGTCGAACTCTGGAGGTGCAGGTAAGGGCACGGAAAGTCTTCTGAAAAAAATCGCGAATACTATCGCCGAAAGAGCAGAGGTTAAGTATTCGGATGTAATTTCAACGCTGCGTTGTAGAATAGGCATCCGTCTCGCAAGGATGGTATCCCGGTGCATTAGAGGATCCAGATCGGCGTTTCATCGTCCAGTTTTTGCATAACTACACATACAGATAATTATTTTTATTTTTTTGAATTGACAAATAGGGCCCATTAGAGGGTTACCTTTAAAAAAATTATGATTAAATAAAAAAAATAAAAAAATACAAAAAAATTTATTAATAGATGCTCGAATCTTGCAGACTCGTAGCGCTCCGAGGCATAGTGTGAATGTTCAAACAATGTATAAAACAATACTGCCAGCTGATCTCCAGAGGAGAGATAGGTACCAGTACATCCGTCTTAGAAGGCAAGTATTCGAACGGTACGCTCAAGCCATCTGATGTTGTGGATGATCTTACAGTTCATGATCATCTTCAGAAATTACAACCATGCCCAGCTCACGTTCAGAATGAAGCGTTACTTTGTGAGCCCCTACCAGATTCTAAGGAACACCATGTGTTGCTGTTTGCCGAAATTAATGGAAACTGGATAGTACGCGCTGCAAGAAGGACGCATGTGTGCAGGACCTTCAGGACTGAATGCAGTAGCTTGGAAAACCATGCTGACTAAGTTTGGTGTCCATTCAAGGAACCTAGCTGACTCTGTCGCTGCCTTTGTAATCCAACTAGCTACTGAGCAGATTCCCGAGCATGTGCTCGAACCTTTCGTTGCATGTAGGCTGGTCGCAATTAGTAAACGAAATGGCGGTATTCCACCAATCGTTGTGGCGGATGTGACACGGGGATCATTTGCAAAGCAATTATGTGCTGTGTCAAAAGTGATCTTCAAGATGTTGCGGGTGCATCACAAAAAAGTGGGCTTGAACATCTAGCTTACTAGATGTTTTTCTAGGAAACCCACAAATGGGCATTCTCGCTGTGGATGCGAAAAACGCATTCAACAATTTAAACCGTAAGGTCATGCTTCACAACGTGCTCTTCACGTGCCCAGCTTTGATAAGAGTATTGTCAAATTTATACTCATGTGATGCGGCGTTGATTTTAGAAGATGAAGTACTGTGGTCTCGTGAGGGTGTAACACAGGGTGACCCATTAGCAATGGCAGCTGTTGAGTTGCCCTCCTTACCTTTAATTCGAGACATTTCAGCTAGGTTTCCTCGTGTTGTTTAGAAATGGTATGCAGATGATGCTAATTTTGTCGGGCTACCATTAGATTTGCTGGATGTTTGGACGTTTTTGCGGGAAGTTGGTTCATCATAGGGGTACTTTGTAAATGATAATAAAACCCACTTGTTTATGCATGATTGTGTAAAATTGTTGCCTAAATTTTGGAGATTTGCGGATACAATGTGAAAGAATTGAAGTGCTTGGGGCGCCGATTGGTACCAGTGAATTTGTCAAGAATTTTTCGATCGAGAATATCAAAAAATGGAGAAATATCCTAGAGCGTCTAGTGGAGGTTGCTGAACTGGACCCCCATATAGCTCATGCATCTTTACAACATTCAATTCAATGGAAATGGAGTAAATACTTCCGATGCACGAAAATGGAATCGGAGTTACTAATGCCGTTTCTGGAGCTCATATATGAAGGTTTTTTGGATGCTTTGATGTGGTGTGAAGTCTCCAACACAATAAATTTTTTACTTTAAATTTTTTGAAACTAGATGGAATCGGCTTATTAGATTCAATTCTTACAGCGGATTTGGAATTTGAGAATTCGTTAAGGTTGTGTAGTGCCTATAATTCGAGTCTTACTAGAATGGAGCTTCGCAATCTTCAGCAAAAAGTCACGGCGTCTATAAAGAATGTGCGACTAAATACTTTTAAGTCGAGAATGGATCGAGCTCTTAATTTTCTACCTTCCCCGTCTAACTGACAACTGATTATAGAACATGCAAAAATCTCTGAGGCATCGGCTTGGCTATCTGCACTTTTTCTATCCTCGGAGAATTATCGTTTGTCGCATCAAGAATTCAAGGACGGTCTTGCTGATACGAGATACGGTGTAACCCCTAGAGACTGCCAATGACAAGTTTGTGTATGCGGCGACCCGGCACAAGTCTCACATATGTTATCTTGCGAACAAGGAGAATAGCCAATTGTGCGACACAACGTAATTCGCGATCTACTTACCAAGGAATAATATGGTGTACTTCACAGTATAGAAGTTGAACCTGTGTGGACCGATATTCCGTATAATATTGAGTTTGAACGAAACACTACATGTAGTGATCCGTACGCACGCCTCGACATTGCCTGTATCGGACTCTCAGAGAATCATTTTGGGCGGACATTTTTGGATGTCGTTGTTTTCAATCATTTGGCTTATTCGTATTCTCAATCCAGCGCTGTGCCATCTTTCGTTTTCCATGAGTCCCGCAAAAGATCAAAATATGAGGACCCTGTAATCACAGTGGAACGTGGCGTTTGTAAGCCCGTTGTCTTCTCGGCGACTTGAGGTGCAGGTTCGGATGCAAATCAATTAATTCGTAGAGTAGCTGCAAGGATGGCATTATCGTCAGACCTATCCTACGCAGACTGTACCAGAACGATAAGAAATCGGTTGGCATTCTGTCTGGTGTGGGCTGCATCGCATTGCATCCACGGCAATCGGAGGACGTCGTGATCAAAAATAAAACATTTATTTACTTTTGATGACATGTAAAAGAAAATAATTTTTGTTTAAAAAAAATTATTAATAGATCGGATTTGTTCTACTGACAAGTTATTGACCTGTGGACTTTTTCCCCGGTAATATAATAGCTGTCAGAAATACTGAAACTACGTATTCTTGATACAAAATTATTATTTTTCTGCTTGTTTTCATTCTAGTTTGATGTATATGTTCTTTTTTCTTATAATGCATTTATGCATCAACAAAAATTGATTAAAATTTAATTTTACAATATACAATTTTTTTTGTAATATTATTTATTAAAAAAGAAAAGTTAATTTACAG
Source organism: Pomphorhynchus laevis (assembly GCA_012934845.2). NCBI lineage: Eukaryota > Metazoa > Acanthocephala > Palaeacanthocephala > Echinorhynchida > Pomphorhynchidae > Pomphorhynchus > Pomphorhynchus laevis. Next base: position 63,663 of record WNNJ02003706.1, read on the forward strand.
AAATTAGGTTCCCGTAAACGGGCCTATAAATGAGATTTATTGTCAGGAAAGATTGGATGTCTTCTACTTGATCGCGGCATTCGCAGACATAGTGAAGAAGCATGTGCAATCGAGAAGCTAATCTTGCGTTTAAGGTGAACCAATACATCACTATATTTTTCTGATTTTAACCTCGATGATATCGAGGCAATGTCCTTGAGTAGCTTAAGAGCTCGCGGTCCAACTCCTCCTGATGATGAAAAAATTAATGGTATAAACTTGCTTTCTTCCACACTGACAATTCTTTCATTGTATTTGCTGTTTTTGCGATTTTCATTATATTTAAAGGCGGCGAGAGGCGAACTGCTGCCATATAACGGAGCATGTACTGAAAAAACATTGACGTCAAAACCGTCCGCCCATATCGATTGTCCTGTAGTCCATAACATGAAATGTCTAGGCGCGCATTATTATTTTTTGTTGTTGAATTATTCATGAATTCTAAGCTGTCTGGAATCTTTTGCAAAGTTGGTTCGACTTCGACGCCGTGGCATATCTCTGATAATGCATAAGCGATCGTGTTCCGAATATCGTTGTGACGGATTATTGGTACACCACCGCGTTTACATGATAATGCGTGAATAATGCCATTTGTTGTACCGCATATACATGTTTTTTTGTTTAGATCTGGTGGATTCCATCCATATCTGGAACATATGGCATCCCTAAATTCATAAGAATGGAGATGAAAGTTATCAACGGCTAGAGGAAGCGCACTTAGCCATGATGAAGCGCAATTCTGAGTAGCATGGTTAATTGCATTCAATACTGCTTGTTGAGCCCTTCGTTTGACATCAATTAAACGGTTCTTGTAAACATTAATTCGTTGACAAGAAATACTTTTTATAACATCTGCTTGTACTTGTCGCAGAGTTTCTCCTGTATATTCAGAATCATAAGTATTACAGATTAGTTGTGCGTTTTCATACTCCAGTGTGGATGTGAAAATGGGGTCTAATACGCCTAGACCTTCTAGTTTAAGAGGTGAGGTCAATATTATCCACCAATCATGATTCAAGGTTCGACTTGTTAAAGATGGTAAAAGCTTGTCTTTTAGTATGGTCAACAGCGTTGACAAATGCCCGCATTCAAATGTTGTATTTCTGAAAAAGTGAGTCCATTTCCATTGTACTGATTTTGTAAGACCGATATAAGATACATGTGGATCAACTTTGGCTATTTCTACGAAACGATCAAGTAGACGAGTCCAACTTTGAGATTTATCAAGTGCAACCGAATCTACATACTCGGTAGTGCCTATAGGAATGCCAAGTATCATAATACCATCCGATGATATTCCAATTTCTTTCAATGGGCATGCTTGCTTCATTTCAGATGGATGAGTAAGCAGTTGTGTTTTCTTAGCGTTAACGAAATATCCGTATTGAGGTCCATCGCTTTTCAATACATTCCATACTATATTTAACTCGTCAATAGTACCGACAAAGTTTGCATCATCCGCAAACCAAACTTGTGTGATGCTGGGAACACTGTTTTTAATTTTGTTGATCAACGGAAGTGATGCCATGGAGAAAGCCGCCATAGCTAAGGGGTCCCCTTGTGTGAACCCCTCTCGAGAAAATATGCTTGTACCGCCAAGCACTAGTTGAGCGTCAGTTCTGTAAGTGTTTGCAAGAACACAATCCAACGAAGGACAAATGTATTGTATATTGTGAATAGCAGCTTGTCGATTTAAAGAGTTAAATGCGTTAGAAGCATCCACGGCAAGAACACAGCGTTGTTTATTCGACATAAATGCGGATTTGATGGAATGAATAGCAAACTCAATTCCGCCACGTTGTGATGCTGCCAGTTGACTCTTTCCAGCCACGTCTTGCAAGTCGAATTTTACCACTTCAAGTATGGCTTTACATACTATGCGTCTCGTAACTTCACACACTCCTATCGATCTTATGCCCCCAGATTTCTTAGGGATAGCGACAAGCCTACATGTCGTAAACGCATCAAGAACACCAGGAGGAATTTTATCAGTAGTTAATCGAATTGTGAATTCAGCCAAAGCCCTGGCAAGGTTACGTGAATGATTTCCAAAGCCTGTGAGCATGAATTTCCATAGATTCGAATCACATCCTGACGGTCCTGCACTTCCGTTAGTCTTTTTACAAGCTTTGATGATAGCGTCTTCGTCAATTTGCGTGAAGCGTACAGAGTGATGTGTGATCGCTCCATGAATTGGTGATGACAGAAGAGAATCAGGATGTAGATTTTCTGGGATAGGGTGTAGATTTTCAAGCACTTCTTTGACAGATGAAGATCCAACAATAACATTAGGGCCTAGCGGACCTGACGAATCATTGTTATCAAGAATCGCGGAACTTGCAGCAACTTTCCCTCGTAACATTAGTCTAACATAATTCTTTTTCCAATCCGTCATATGTGAATTTTTTCTGGGTTCACTAAAAGCTACTTGTAGGTAATTGGCCTCGTCAAAAAGCTCTTTATATTTTTTTGTTGACCACAAAGCCAGTCTGTTCTCTAATGTTTTTCGAATCACGTTAACTTTTTTCGATGGAATTCTTTGGAGAACGCATTGTAAAAAAACTGTAGCAGACTTGAGAACAGAGTTCTCATTATTATTTTTTCGTGCAACATCGAAATAGAAGTTTGCGATAGCATCAATTATAGTATTACTTGCAGAACATCGAGGGAGCACCATGATATTTGGCTTCCATTGAATAACCACTTGATATATCCCCTCAATATTACAAATTTCTAAGTTATTAGAAATTCCATTATTCACAGATACAATCTGAGTAGCATCAGTAATTACTGTTCTGTTTGCATGATTTTGATATGGATTTCTTTGCGAAGATTCTGATTCTATAGCGTTTCTGTATATATTATTTTCCGGAATTCCAGTTAAAATGCATACATCGGGCGATGTACTTATATTCGTCTTATTGATACATTCGCCCACTCTACATGTTGTGCATTTTCGACCGGCCTTAACACATTTGCAGTTTTTGCATTTTGCAGCCTGTCCATTGCAATTGCAGCATTTCAATACACTGTCAGGACGTCCTTTAGGCATTATTATTGTAAGTAGTTAATTTATTAGCCCAAATAAATAAATGTATTTACTTCAGTTCGCAAACTTTTTTAATGTCGATGTCGTCGATGGTTGTCGTTGTCGATGTCGTCGATGGTTTTTGTTGTCGATTGTAAGATGGAAAATTGTATATAATAATGGTTGTCGTCAAAGGGTATACTTCAAGTTGTATTTATGTGTTTCTTTAGATTTTATGTTTACTAGAAACCAAAATTTTTTTAAGGTCAAAAACCTTAATATACAAACTAATCAAATATTATTAAAATATTAAATTTAAAATATACAAATTAATAAAATATTATTAAAAATGTATTTGAACTATTAAGCGAAAAAAATAGATATGATTATGTATATAAGTTTATTATGGATATGAATTAATTTTTAAGGATATACAAATTATTGATGTGGATAATTCCAATACAATATGCTTCGTATTATGTACACTAAATAATCAAATTTCATGAAAAGAAATACGTCATTAGCATGTATGTTATGTTGGGTCACCGCTGTTATGTTGTGTCGAAGAATAAGGGCCAAAACTTTATAACAGAAATTCCTACTGATGACATTCCTATCCTTATTCTGATACATCGTCTGCTATTTTTTAGTCATTTCATAAAAGTTGACTTTTATTTTAAATTTCAATAATAATTGTAGATATACATATTTTAAACTTATTAAATCAATCAATAAAAAAGCGGGCTAGAGTTATCGTCAGCTAACTCCAGCACAGCCGATCCATTTCTTAGTCGCATTTCGGTACTTAGACGTTGTAGGAAAAAGACGCATGCGCGTTTTTGCCACTGGATCGGATTTGAAGGCTTCCCGGGTATTTCAAAATATGGCAGCGGCGCTAAGGCTGACAGCTCTGAACGTCACGATCGAAATTGAAAAGAAAATATAACAGCTTGACCCTAGGATTATGTATTTGCCACATTTAGCTTCCTTCACCGCTTTGAAACTGCTATGTTATCGGATTTTGGCCCCCCCATTCCTCAACACAACATACAGCGGGGTTAAATTCATGCTAGTGGCGTATTTCCTCCATTTAAATTTGATAGTATCTTATTCTAATACAAAGTATATTATTTATTATCCATTCATAAAGATTTTCGGTTAAACAGTATAAATATTTTCTATATTTCTATATATATTTTTTGAAGCAAATGTTATGTTTTAATCTGTTTATAAATATTTTTTTAATAATATTTTTATTTTTTCTAATTTATTTTTTTTCTAATTTATTTTTTTCTAATTTATTTTTTTCTAATTTATTTTTATTTTTATAAATTTATTTAGTCTCTGTGATATTCGATGCTATCCTCAAATTCTTCCTGTGAAAATGAATTTAGTAGAATGGCAAATTTTGTGTTCTTCCGCTATAGCTACTCTTCCCCCGGTATATATCTTTGTTTTCGTATCAATATTTCCATATCTTTGTTATACTTTAGATCTGGCATTTTAGTCATCCTCAGAAAAAGACTTCAATTGTTACACTACCAACTTTACTAAAGGATGTACTCCAAGATAGTCAGAGTTCATCATCCATTCGAACGGTGGATCAAAACAAGATCAAGAAGAAAATGTAAGCTGATTGTAAGTAATTAAGTAAATTCTATTACAATTAAAATTCTTAACATATAAATTAAATATTTTTTGAAGCAAATGTTATGTTTTAATCTGTTCTGGTATTAAGGTTTGTACTGCAACGCCAAACCAATTTAACCAAAACTATAACAGCTTAACCAAAACTTTAATTTGAAAAATTACGTATTCTGTCAACTCGATATGTTCCATGACTAAATTATCAATTTTTAAACAAATTGTACTTTATTCATAGAAGTGTGCATAAATATCAACTAATAAATTTTATCAAAAAGTATTTAGTTACATAATAAGCAATTTAAATATTAACTAAAAAATATATTATATATTTAGTTTTTTTATACATTTAAAATATATTTTATTGAATAATTTTCATAACTAAATAATTTAATTTTTGTAATTTTACAAGTTTATTATTTTTTTGTAATTTTACAAGTAAAATTAGATATAAAATTATAAAAACATTAATTAAGAACATTTGATATCATGTGAAAAGTATTAAAGTTTAGAAAATGTTTCTAATTTTTAAATACTTTACTAAAGTAAATATTTTGCCTATAGATAAATTTCTTATACTATAAGATTCTTATACTATTATTATACTGTACCCAACTGTTGTGTTGGTTACAGATTCCTGTACCCAACACAGCAGTTGATACAAATACTTGCTAATGATGAATTTTCTCTGATGAAATTTGATTATCAAGTATCTTATTCTAATACAAAGTATATTATTTATTATCCATAAAAATTGTCCGCTAACGATTTTAATTTTTTTAATATTATTGTGTTGATTTATATATTTTACTATTTTCTGTTTGATTTTATTTTTATAGTAACCAGTTACAAATATGCATTTTTTAAATTATTTAAATAGATGTTAAATTAATTATTTAAATAATAATGATTAAAATTAATTATTTAAATATTTAAAAATTTAAAATAATTTTTTTTATTATTAAAATAAAATTTTTCCGCTTAAGAGTTTAACATATACATATTACATATATGTATGTTATACTGATGTATCTTACTTTGATCCAATTATCTTATTCTAATACAAAGTATATTATTAATTATCCATCCATAAAAATTTGCCACTTGAGAGTTTAAATTTATTCTTTATATTATTGTGTTGATTTATATATTTTACTATTTTCTGCTTGATGTTATTTTTATAGTAACCTAGTTTAAAATATGTATCTATTAAATTATTTAAATGATTTTGAAGAAAGCCAATATCATTACATATTGTTGCAATTCTTAAAATTTCATTATTTAATGTATTATATTTTATATTATATGGTATGCATGAATGCTCATGCAAAAATATGTTTCTTGTAAATTTAAATATGTCATCTTTACGATATAAATTAATAGTAGTTTTAGTTAATGTTAATTTAATGTTTATATCTAGATATACACCTTCTTTATCATTAATATTGGTTTTGTTAAGAATAAGGCTTTCTGGATAAATGTGCTCACTAATTGAATAAAAATTATTAGAATTAAATACACATATATCATCAATGTATCGAAACATATATTTCATATATTTATATTGTTTAGATTTAGTTTTTACACAGTTATGAACAAATTCATATTCTATAAAGCTTAAAAACAAGTCAGCTATAATTGGGCTACTATTACTACCCATTGGAACACCTTTTACTTGTCTTAATATGTCTCTACCATTTAATTTTAATTTTTTAAATATTTAAGAATTCAACTAATTATAATTATAATAAACTTTTATATATTATAAATTATAGCGAATATATTTTTATATTTACTTGATGGTTTAATTTTTTTAATGTATTATATTTTATATTATATGGTATGCATGAATGCTCATGCAAAAATATGCTTCTTGTAAATTTAAATATGTCATCATTACAATATAAATTAATAGTAGTTTTAGTTAATGTTAATTTAATGTTCATATCTAGATATACACCTTCTTTATCATTAATATTGGTTTTGTTAAGAATAAGGCTTTCTGGATAAATGTGCTCACTAATTGAATAAAAATTATTAGAATTAAATACACATATATCATCAATGTATCGAAACATATATTTCATATATTTATATTGTTTAGATTTAGTTTTTACACAGTTATGAACAAATTCATATTCTATAAAGCTTAAAAACAAGTCAGCTATAATTGGGCTACTATTACTACCCATTGGAACACCTTTTACTTGTCTAAATATAGATGTCCCTACTTTCAAATAATTTTGATTTATCAAAATATTTAAGGATTCTATTAATTCAATTTTATCCATATATTTATATTTACTTGATGGTTTAATTTTTGTTAGATAGGCGTTATAATTATTATAACATATATATGTATATCTTTTTCCGAATATAAGGTTAATTAATTTTTCAAACGCTTCTTTAATATCTTCTAAATCTAGATTTGTATAAAGCGTACTAAAATCGTATGTATTTATATTTTGAAAATTTATTCCTTTTGTCTGTTCTAAAAATTCTTTTGTATAATTAATACTGAAATAGTGTTGTATACCAGTATTAATTTCGATTACCTTACAATATTTTTTGCAGCAAAAACGTGTTTTTCAAAGATATGTGACTTTTTTAAAAAGCTATTTTTATTTAAAATACGTTATGGATCTTTGCAACTTAGTTGTCAATAATATCCACAACTTTGACAAATTATTAATTCTCGTTTATATGGATTAATACTTTTATATAATACTTTGAAAATTTAAATACTTTAATACTTTAATACTTTTATATTAATTTAATACTTTTATTTAATACTTTTATCGATAAAAGTATTAAAAATTCAGGCGATTTCGTTATCGATTTTATTTGATAAAGTCGGTTTTTTTATCAAAACTGATTTGTATAACAATTTTTAATTCATAAATTGAAAAACAGGAAATTAGTCTATAATTTTTAATTAGTTTATAATTGGTTTATAATTTTAAAGTTTTACTATAAAACTTAAAGCCTCGTAGATAAAAAAAAGATTTATTTTAACGTGGCAAATGCGTGCCAGCGCACGCTTACATGACCACAACAAAACAAGACTGTGAATCAGGTGTCGAGAAGGTGTGAACGGAAGAGGTGTTTGAATGTGATAAAGGAGGGTGCGCGGCGGACGTCGAGAGGGAGTTGATTCCAAGCGAGTGAGGCGGCAACGAGGAAGGATCGGAGACCGTAGTTGTTGGAGTAATTAGGAACGTGGAGTAAGAGGGTATGACAGGAACGAAGCGATAGCGAGGTGGGGCGAGTATCGTCTAAGAAAGGAAGGTTGATGAACGATGGGGAGCCGACAGCGATGAGACGAAAGGTAACGAGAAGAAGGCGGAGTTTGATGCGGATGTAGATGGTGGGCCAGGAGAGTTTGGCAAAATATGTGGATGTGTGGTCGAAGCGACAGAGACGAAAGAGCACTCGAAGGGCGGTGATGATGGATTTTGGAGAATTGGCGAAAAGGCTAAGGCAGTAATCGATTTTAGGGAAAAGAAGCGATGAAAGAAGAGACATACAAGAACGGAAGTCGATAAGGGGGCGGATACGGCGGATGTCACGGAGAATTAAGTTAAACGAACGGACCTTGTCACGGACGAAGAGTTTAAGGGAAAGGTGATCATCGAAATGGAAGCCTAAGAAAGTGAGATTGTGGACTATGGGGATGATCGATAAGGCAAAATATACAGTGGGAGGAGATATGTTTGGTTTACGGGGGAGGATCCACATTATTTTGGACTTGTTGGGGTTTAGAACGAGATGGAGATTGGAGAGACGTTTGTAGATAGAAGAAAGACAGTTGGAGGCAGAAATGCCGATATCGTGAATGCGATGTGCGGGTGCATGAGCATAGATTAGAATGTCATCGGCGTATTGCATGACCTTAAAGGAGTAAGGTTTGATAAACGGAGATAGATCGCCAAGCAGAAGAGAGAAAAGCAGGGGACCTAGGACTGAACCTTGTGGGACCCCGCAAAAAATAGGGATGGGAGGGGAGGATGATGAATTAGAACAGACGCGAAAGGAACGGTCGGATAGATATGAGGCGAACCATGCTACGGAGGAGGAAGAAAAGCCGTAATCATAACGAAGGCGAGAAAGGAGGACGGAGTGGTCGACAATGTCGAATGCGGAGGAGAGGTCGAGGGAGATGAGAACACTATATAGAGCCTTGTATCGAGAAATGAGTAAGTCGTTGTACACTTTTATGCATACGATTTCTGTCGAGTGATTAGAGCGGAAAGCGGATTGGAAAGGAGGGTACAGATTGGATGAGGAGAGATAAGCGTTGATTTGTATTAAGATGAGGCGTTCTAAGAGCTTAGAAAGAGTAGGGAGTAGGTAAATGGGGCGATAGCTAGAAGGGAGGGAGGGTCGAGCGATTGTTTCTTAAGGAGGGGACGAAACATTGCGGATTTCCAGTGTGAAGGGAAGATACGACTGCAGATGGACGAGTTAAACCAGTTTGTGAGAAATGGGGATATCGATGAGCATATAGATTTTAATATGTGAGTAGGCAGGGGATCGGCAGGTGAGGTTTTGTTGGGCAAGGACATGAGGACAGATGATACTTCTGTAGGTGAGACAGGGAGAAGATGAAAGAGTTCCGGAAGGATGAGATTAGACTGGGCAGAGTGGGATAGGATGGAGACCGGGGTGTGAGAGAGCAACGTGGATACTTTAGTCTGGAGAAATGACGAATAATCATTGGCATTGATGTTGCACGACGAAGAGGAGCGAGCAAGGATTGAGTTAAAAGTATGCTAGAGAGTCTTAGAGTTGAATGAAGTGATGATTTTATGCTGCCAGAAAGAGTTGCATTTGGTACGCAGTAGGTTGAGATGAGACCGGCGAAGAGCAAGATAGGAATCACGGAAAGACGGAGTGATCGAGCGGAAATCACGTCTGAGAGAGCGGTGATAGACTCGAAAAGCATGGCGGAGTCGACGCTTTGATAGAAGGCATTGGATGTCAAACCATGGGGCACGGTGCAAGCGACGGTGTGGGTGAGACATGAAGGGCAAGAGAATATTGAGAGTGGATGTGAGTTCAGGGTCGAAAAGAAAGGCGAGATCGTGAGGAGATGAATATGTTATTGTGGGTAATGATATAGATGATTTTAGTAAGGCAAAGCAGAGAAGGGAGAGGTCAAGATTTCTCCAAGGGCGACGTAGGATTGTAGGTGTGTGAGGAGGATTGTGGTTGTGAGTGAGATCAAGGGTGATAAGAAAGTGATCGGATAGACCAGGATCAGAGATGGACAGTGAGGTGTAGGCAGTAAAATGATCGGGGACAGCGATGATGTCGAGTGCCCCACCAAGTATATGTGTGGGGGCAGTGGAGATTAGTTTGTAATTGTAGTTGGATAGAATGTTGATGAACCGGATGGAATCCGTGGAAGAGGGGCGGTCTAGGCGGATATTGAAGTCGCCTAGAACGAGTGAAAGGATTGAGGACAATGAACATTGAGAAAGGAGGTCAGCGAGTTCGGTAAAAAATAAGGCAGTAGGAGTTGATGAATCAGGACGGTATATAATGGCGAGATCTAGAGTGATCGGGTTAGAATAACGACAAGTGAGCAATTCAAAAGAGCAAGGACTGAAAGGGGGATTGATTTTGCGAAGAGACGCGGGGTGACGCGCGAATGCGACGATGCCGCCATGATTAGAGAATTTAGAAGGGCATGAGCTGAGGGGGCGGGCGGATTCGACTAGGGAGCAACCGGTAGAGAGCAGACGGCGAATGGAAAGGTCGTCGGAATCTGAGTGCCAGGATTCGGTGAGGCAGAAGATATCGATGGATTGCTTGGTGAATAGGTTGAGGATAAGATCGGATTTATTGAGAATATATCTAGTGTTGAGGAGACCGAGGCGGAAACCGTGTGTTGTGGCGAAAGAGTCTAATGGAGAAGACACATAGGAGAGATGGAGCGCCATCGAATTTTTGGACGGGTGTGGACAACTTGAAAATTTCCGTCTATGTTTCGGATGGAGAGTGATGTTTCGCCGTTTTCCTCACGACGGCGTTTTTCGATGCGGGCTGAAGAGATTTGAGCGATTTCAGAAGGGGCGCGATCGGGAAAAATTCGAGTGGTTGAAGATGGCATGAGTTTGAATCGTTGAGATAGGACAGAAGACGCGTGAGAGCGATGCTTGAAAACAATTTTTAGGAGAGGGGGCTGGGAAGGATTAGATTGAGAAGATTTGTTTAGACGGATGAATGCGACAGGAGAAATGTTTTTGAAAAAAGATGGTTTATCCGCAGGGACAATAGACGAGAGGATGGATCTGAAGGCGGAAACATCGTGGTCTAGACGTGTTTGTGGAGATAAGGAGTTAGAAGGCGTGATATTAGTTACAATGACGCAACGATCGCGAGAAGCAATCGCTTCCGTAAAGGAGGACGACTGACGTGAGTAGATGAGATCACGATAGAAGAGCTGGCAGTTGATGATTTGGAAGGATTTGGTTTGACGACGGGATACATAGAGGATAATGATAATAAAGAGGGTGGCAAGCGATGTGAGGAAAGGTTATGAGTGGAAGGATAGTGGAGGTTGGTGGATGTGATTTTGATTGATGGATGCAAGGTATTGAGAAACGAGACGGGAAGGACGGGACGTGGGGTGTCGGGGAGTAAAAATACATTAGTTGTAACAATTTGCGGCTCCGTCACTGTCTCGGTAGATTTATCATAAACTTGACAAAATCCATCTTGCTGCGATACAATTTGCGGCTCCTTTACTGTCTCAGTAGATTTATCAGAAATTTGAGAAATTCGATCATGCTGTGATGCCATTTCCAATTGCTCTAATCGTTTTATTAACAAGTTGATTTGTTTCGCCGCACAGAATCCGCAGTAGAACGGTGGCCCGCCACAAGTTTCCTGACCCAAAGCACAATTATGTGTTACTGATGTCCAGATTTGACAGCCGCTCGAGAACATACAAGCATTCCACTTGTATGTTCTCGAGCTTGCCGGTTTTATCGGTATCAACAGAGATTGCTGGCTTGGCTTTTGGTAGATTTTTCTTCTTGGATCCCATTAACTGTAGGTTGCAATAGTTTACAATTTTTAAAACTGCGCTCCTTGTTGTAATTTGTGTATTTACTTTAGATTGTATTTACTTTAGATCTCAAACTTTTTTAAGGTGATAACGATGAATGCATGAGCTGAGCCAATTTATCAATTGACTGGGCTTTTAATATAAATGTAAAAATACTCTGACGTCATGTTTGATATCATCAATGAATTTACCTTATTAATTCATCAAGTTGAGTCATCTCAACTTGATGGATGACTCCAGATCAATTACCTTTATTAAGTCAGGTGTCTGAAAATGTACATATCAAATGTACATATACATATATGATATATATGTATATATGGTAACAACTAATATACACATCATATATACATATGATGTATATGTGATGATATTAAATGATGTTAATGCATATTTAAAATATAAGTATAATTATGATTTATAGACGATTTTGTCACCTATAATTTAAACAGAATATATATTTAATGCATTAAAAGTTAAGGTACTTAACATTTTTGTATTTCCGTACCATTAGAATTGTATCATTATGATCTGGTATCCCGGTAATTTAAATTCATCGATATTTCGATAATGTAAAAATCAAAAATCTGTTCAATGAACATTCTGTTCATTGAACAAATCGTTCACTATTTTCAGATGAAAAGTTTTACATTTTGTTTTTGGTGAAGCTAGCACCAGCTCTCAAAATATCAAAATAAATCGGTTTTGTTCATGTTTCAAATTATAAAAATGAGTCAACATTATTAGTCACTTATCTTTTAAAACCCGCATGGTTTTGATAGAATATATTTTGCTGCGAAAAATATATCAGAATTTTAAATAATTAAATACTGAAAATTTGATTATTTTCAATTTACTTGTCCAACTGTTTTAAAATATTAATTACAAATTTTAAGACCAACCTATAAAATTCATTATCTACAAAATTCAATTACATACTTTTGAAATTCATTTCGGAACCTTTAAAGCTTAAGGTCCTAGAAAATTGCGAATGTTATAACTTTAGTTATAATATCAATTTTAAAAATTCAACTTATTTTTTATAAAATTATTAAATAATAAATTATAATTATGTATTTTTATTTTTTATTTCATGGATAATATTTTTCTATTTGCCTTATTTTATTATCACTAAATTACGAATTCATTAAGCTGATTAACATCAAGTAATTTAATACATTGTGAAATATACTTAATATACAATTCAAATAGTTATACACACTCAATATTAGTTTGTTTACATTTAAACAGTTTAATATTAAATATTTTTGTATCTAAATGCCATTCTCAGAAAAAAGAAATTAAATATTTCTTCGATATTTCGTTTGCTAACCGCGGACATTATCAAGAAGTATCTGAAACAATAAAACAAGTTAAGTTACAATGTATGAAAAACAAAATCATTTTGGACATTCAAATTTGGTTCGAGGATCTTTATAGCGACAGCCTCCATAACTAATCGGCGTTTTAAGTTAGGCTCGGAAATCAAAACTGACACATTGTCAAAGTCGATGTCATGCCCAGTTTGATGAGCATGGTCTGCTAATGCCGACTGCGCTGATGTTGTGAGTGCCTTCTTATGTTCTTTTAATCTAGTTTTTAGAGTACGTCCAGTTTGTCCAATGTATATGCTTATACAATCCCTACACCCAACCTTGTACACTACACCCATCTTATCAAAATAAGTTCTTCTTGGTTTGGTGACTAGTGCATCAAGATGATATGTACATCGGGTACCATAAAACATTTTTAATGGTAATCCTGACTGGAAAACGAATCTCTTTATTTTATTAAGAATATCCTTACTTAAACTACCCATTGCGGGAATATAGAAGCAGTGTTTCAATTTTTGAGGACCAATTAAGTTGGATTGCGCGGAAGTGTGAATGCGTTCTTTTGTTTTCTTAATTATTCTATGTAAGATATCTATCGGGTAGCCTAGAGATGTAAATATTCTCAAAACTTTGCTTAATTCGGCGTTTAGATAAATTTCTTTGTTACAAATTCGATACGCTCTTAACAGAAGCCACGAAACACACCTAGTTTTGTTGATGCCGAATGACTGCTGTCCCAAGGAATATACAAGCTAGTTTCTGTAGCTTTTCTGAATACTTTAGTGACGGAGACATCAGTGGTCAAAACTTCGCAATCTAGGAATGGTAAAAACTCGTTAGAAGGCCAGGTAATTGTCACTTCTATTCGAGGATTCAATGAATTGAAAATTCTAACAAAATCATCTGCTTTATCACGACTTTCTGGCCAAATAACAAATATATCATCGATGTAACGATAAAATGCGATAGGTCGTATATCACAACGGCTTATAGCCTCTTCCTCTAACTTTTGCATGTACAGGTCAGCCAAGGCGGGGCCGATTGGTGATCCCATAACTACACCAAAAAGTTGTTTATATATAATGCTATCAAAGGAAAAGTTCGTTGTACATGCTAACTGGAATAATCTCCTACATTTAACCAAATGTTCACTATTTGTCCAAGGGGATCCGAGTTTTGATATCGCAAAGTCGACAGCATCATATACTGACACATTAGTGAATAGTGATTTCACATCTAGTGTGAAAATTACATACGTTATCTGATTTAAATCTAGTGCTCTCAATTTGTTAACAAAATCAGTAGTATTTAGCACTGTCGTAGGAATTGACATCACAATAGGTTTTAGCAAACTTGACAAGAACTTACCTACACCATAGTTAAATGCACATTTCATTGACACAATAGGACGTAAGGGACAGTCTAGCTTATGGATTTTGGGCAAACCGTACATGTAAGGTACAAGAGGATCGGATGTTAACATTTGGAGATATTCTACACGCGTGATCAATCCTTTTGAAGTGAAGTATTTAAGTAGTGTTACCAATTCACGTGCCCACGCTTTTGCCGTATTTCTTAAAGAAGGTTCAAATGTGGATGTATCTCCCAAAATAGACAACATCTTTTCATTGTAATCAGATTTATCCAACAACACTACACAATTCCCCTTATCAGCTTTAGTCAGGACTATTTGATCGTTCTCACGAAGATCTTTTAAAGCGTTCAATTCAGCTCTGGAGATGTTGGAACGAATTGATCTATTCACATTTGTCCTATATATATGATGTCTAAGACCAGTAAGTTTGTCAACTAACAATTGTTTATTTCGATGTCCATCAAAGTTTTCTACAACCTTTTGACTAAGTAGCTCTAGTTCTGTGGTAACCGATATTGAATCACTAAATTTCAGTGATGATCCACAAATTTCAAACTTAAGACCTTTCCTTAAAATTTTTAACTGATTTTCAGAAATATTCTGTTTACTTAGATTCACTACAGGCATGGGTAGGGGAGTAACAACATCGACGCTAGGCAAGGTGTTTCGTAGTTGATGAAGTGTGGTTGACAATAGAAACGTAATCTTACGCATTAATCTGGATACCTTGTTCATAAACAGCTTGTAAAGAATATT
Organism: Pomphorhynchus laevis; assembly: GCA_012934845.2. NCBI lineage: Eukaryota > Metazoa > Acanthocephala > Palaeacanthocephala > Echinorhynchida > Pomphorhynchidae > Pomphorhynchus > Pomphorhynchus laevis. The sequence goes on from WNNJ02003706.1 coordinate 78,914, forward strand.
CTGAATAAGAATATTGGCATTTAGATACAAAAATAATTATTCCCCCCAGCATGTCTCATTCCGTTTCAAATTATTTGAAGAAATTTATGGCCGCAATCTGAGACTTTCTCTGAAGCAATATATTCGCAGTTTACAATTAATTATGATTAGCTATTTGGACATTCGTTTCCTTGATCATTGCTCTCGAAACAATCTGCAGCCCAACTTTGCAAAATTATCATTTTCTGGGTGTTCAAGAATGACAAACAAAGCTTATCGTATTATAAAAGATGCTGTGCACAGTTTACTCAAATGTGAAATTAGTCACAAGTATTGGATTATTCGAAATCAAAAGCTCAGTGTTTCAAAATTCGAGGAGGATCTAAAAGAAAATGTTAATGCTGTGGAATGGAACCAGATCCAAGGATTTATTCAGAATATTCTTTACAAGATGTTTATGAACAAGGTATCCAGAAGAGTACCCTGTGCTCTTTTATCTACTTGCAGTATCTGAAGATGAGGTATATTGCATTCTTATTTCGTTAACTTGTAAGTCCTCTCCTACCGATCCCATCCCTACTCGAATTCTCAAATTGTTGCCAACAAACTTCACACCATTCCTTACCAGCCTCTTTAACTCGTAAATAGTGAATGGAATATTTCTTGTTCTTTGGAAAACGTCCATTGTTCGTCCCCTACTTGAAAAGCCCTCTCTTGACCCCTCTCTTCCTTCATCTTATCGCCCAATATCAATTCTACCAAGCTTATCTAAAATTCTTGAACACCTTGTCTTAGATCAAATAAACAAGTATCTCTCTTCATCGCAGCTCTACCCTTCTTTTCAATCTGCTTTCCGCTCCAATCATTCCACCGAACTAGCATGTCATAAAGTATTATCGGATCTGCTCTCCGCTCGTGACAAAGGACTGTGTAGTGTGGTAATATCGCTCGATCTTTTATCTGCATTCGACATTGTCGATCACAAAATCCTTCTTTTTCGTCTTCGCTATCACTATGGTTTTTCTTCGTCCACCTTGGCTTGGTTCTCTTCGTATCTCTCCGATCGATCATTTTCCGTCCATTCTAATTCAATGTGTTCTCCTCTATCTTCTCTCTCTTGTTGTGTACCTCAAGGTTCTGTACTTGGCCCTATTCTATTTACGCTTCTTCTTGGAGATTTATCTTGTATAACTAGTAAATTCTGCTTCAGGGTAATGCAGTACGCTGATGATATACTTCTTTATTCTCATTCGTCTCCTCATTCCCTAAGCCAACTTTTCGTATCCGCATCTAATTGTCTTCGTGCTCTATCAGAACATCTAATTTCTTTGCGCATGTCCCTAAATCCTACCAAATCTGAAGTGTTATGGATTTTACCCTCCACTGTTTCTGTTATTCCTCCATCTCTGTATCTTTAGACCACAATTATTCTTGATGTAGATAAACTAGTATTTCTAGGTATTCACTTCGACAATAACCTGCATCTCGATCCCTTCATTCGTGATAAAACTATGTCTTCTAATATTCTTCTCCATGATACTCGTCTCGTCAGAAATTCTCTAGATTTTAGTTCTTATAAATCTCTTATTTCCTCCCTTCTTTTCCCACGTATTGATTACTGTCTTAGCCTTCTTGTCTTCTCTTCAAAGTCATCCCTTAAATCTCTTCAACGCCTATTAACACTGCGGTGCGCATCCTTTTTCGACTTCGTAAATTCGATCATATATCTTCCTATTTATCAAAACTTGGATGGCTAAGTATTGAACATCGCGTTCGTTTTCGTCTGCTTTGCCTGAATTATCGCCTTCTCCATTGTAATTCTCCTTCTTATCTTTATCTGCCAACTCTATGTGAATCTCGCTATCTTTCTACTCACCTACGTTCATGTTATTCTCTTTTGCTACACGTACCTATTCACTCAACCAACTTCGACTGTCGATCCCTACATATCGCTACTCCTCTCCTTTGAAATTCTTTACCTAATCATCTGCGATCATCATCCTCACTCCGATTTTTCAAAAAGCAGCTAAAATCAATGCTACTAAACGATTAACTTTTTTATCTGTTTCGCTTTTGTGGGCTTGTAAGCACATAGTCTGTGTGCATTTGCCACATTAAAAAAACTTTCAACTATTTACTAATGTGTCAGTAGATGATGCTGTCGACTTTGCGATATCAAAACTCGGATCCCCTTGGACAGATAGTGAACATTTGGTTAAATGTAGGAGATTATTCCAGTTAGCATGTACAACGAACTTTTTCTTTGATAGCATTATATATAAACAACTTTTTGGTGTAGTTATGGGATCACCAATCGGCCCCGCCTTGGCTGACCTGTACATGCAAAAGTTAGAGGAAGAGGCTATAAGCCGTTGTGATATACGACCTATCGCATTTTATCGTTACATCGATGATATATTTGTTATTTGGTCAGAAAGTCGTGATAAAGCAGATGATTTCGTTAGAATTTTCAATTCATTGAATCCTCGAATAGAAGTGACAATTACCTGGCCTTCTAACGAGTTTTTACAATTCCTAGATTGCGAAGTTTTGACTACTGATGTCTCCGTCACTAAAGTATTCAGAAAAGCTACAGAAACTAGCTTGTATATTCCTTGGGACAGCAGTCATTCAGCATCAACAAAACTAGGTGTGTTTCGTGGCTTCTGTTTAAGAGCGTATCGAATTTGTAACAAAGAAATTTATCTAAACGCCGAATTAAGCAAAGTCTTGAGAATTTTTACATCTCTAGGCTACCCAATAGATATCTTACATAGAATAATCAAGAAAACAAAAGAACGCATTCACACTTTCGCTCAATCCAATCTAATTGGTCCTCAAAAATTGAAACACTGCTTTTATATTCCCGCAATGGGTAGTTTAAGTAAGGATATTCTTAATAAAATAAAGAGATTCGTTTTCCAGTCAGGATTACCATTAAAAATGTTTTATGGTACCCGATGTACATATCATCTTGATGCACTAGTCACCAAACCAAGAAGAACTAATTTTGATAAGATGGGTGCAGTCTATAAGGTTGGGTGTAGGGATTGTATAATCATATACATTGGACAAACTGGACGTACTCTAAAAAACTAGATTAAAAGAACATAAGAAGGCACTCACAACATCAGCGCAGTCGACATTAGCAGACCATGCTCATCAAACTGGGCATGACATCGACTTTGACAATGTGTCAGTTTTAATTTCCGAGCCTAACTTAAAACGCCGATTAGTTATGGAGGCTGTCGCTATAAAGATCCTCGAACCAAATTTGAATGTCCAAAATGATTTTGTTTTTCATACATTGTAACTTAACTTGTTTTATTGTTTCAGATACTTCTTGATAATGTCCGCGGTTAGCGAACGAAATATCGAAGAAATATTTAATTTCTTTTTTCTGAGAATGGCATTTAGATACAAAAATAATTATTCCCCCCAGAATGTCTCATTCCGTTTCAAATTATTTAATATTAAAGTTTTTAAATTTTAAAATATCATATTTGAAAATGCACTGTAAAATGCATTGTAAAATGATCGAATGCTTTGCTGTTTGGCGTCATAAAAACACATTTATGATGTTTATATTTTACATTTTACTCCAAGTTTCAGTTCACAAATTTCTGTAGCTTATTTCTTGAATATTCTGATGATATTCTGTTTACCTCATTTCTATTCTCTTCGTAATATGCACTCTCATCAGATCGTTGAGAGTACATAAGAGGGCTGATATCAGATCGAAATAATGACCAACACAAAGCGTTCTACTACAAATATGATCCTGAAGCACGTCAGTCATTCCTAATTACTGGCGTTTGTCATTGCTCCAATACTTTATCCATTTAAGGATAAGCTGATGATACCAGAATATCGTTTTCAGGACATGGGTTATATGTTGTCTCTAAAATCAGCTAATTATATTTAAGATTAAAAGACAGCCCATTTTACTTCCTTTAAAAAGGCTCTTTAATCTCAGGTGGTTGTCCTTACCAGTGGTCCTTTGCACGCCGAAAAAACTAAACTGTCTATAAAACTGTCCTAAACTCCGTATTATACAATTCACATTTTCTACCTTTACACATAATGATACCTGGGTTTCACAATTTAGGTAAACTGGCCTACAAAATTTGGTACGACCTACAGGTGTGTTATGAAATACGTCTAACGTCTACTTTTAAAGGTGGTATGTTGCAATGTGGCTATCTTGGAACTCTTCTTCATCCCCCGAATGAAGAATGAGGAATTTAATTTTTGAGATGTTATCACGAGGCACTTATATATCGTTAAAGTAATCGAATTTCCTTAAATCCTTTGATAAATGAATATTTATGGTTGTGAACCCATAACTGCTGAATTGCAAAATTGATGATTATGTTTTCAGTATGAGAAAAACAATTTTTCAAGTTTCAGTAGCAAGTATTTCAGTTCAAGTGTTTTAAAGTATTTTTAAAATAATTTTAAAATACGAAAACATTCAGATGTACAGCTCAGATAATATACAATGTTTAAGTACAGAAACCTAACAATAAAAGTAACAATTTTGTCCAGTAAAAATAAACAAATTATTTCTTCCTTGACATTCTTTTCTTTGAAAATTTTAGACTATCTGATTTAATGGTTTTCCGTTGATTGCTGTCGGGATGTAGTGCCGTCAAATTAATACTTAAACGTTGATTATGTTCACTCGCAGTTGTGCTCAAATACGACGCTGTGCGGGTGCTGGGTCGCCGTTCATCATTTACTCCGTACGTTGCTAGTATGTTTTCACAGCAATTCTTCTTTGACTTCTTTGCGTAGTACATTGCTGTATTACCCTGGCTGTCTGTGGCAGATGGATTTGCACCGTTCTAAATATAGCAAAATATTACATAATGTGACATTACGATTGATAATTTTAGACAGATTCAAAAATTTGAATAATTTGGTAGCCGTTTGGTACTTAGTGAATGAAATACATCGCTTTTATAAAAAATATAATTCGGATAAAATCGTATTCCTCTAATTTTACCAAATAAAATGAATGAAATAATGACTTAATTTATTTCATTTTTTAATAATCGATTACAAAACGAATATCAAAAATTATATCAAAATTATTAAAGGATTTCCGATATTTCAATGAAGCTAGATCATTTTGTCAAGAACTGTAGGAAATACAATTACGTTCATTTTCAAAAATACGATTTTTAGCATTTTTTAATATTTCAACTTTTACAAGTGCTGCTTCTCTTTCCAGAATTTACATTTTACATGTTAGGCATACGTTCATTACATTTAAAACCTTCAATCAATGATCTGACTCTAAGCGATGATACTAAAGCACAATTCAATTATGGGAGTTCGTTAAATTTAAATTAATTCGGTTTTTTGCTTTCTTTTTATCTGGATAAGAAATATTATTTATTTGGATAAGAAATAAATATTCATAAATATTTATTTAACTTGATTGCATCTGTGAGCTGAAATTATTTTAGTTGTGGCACGACATTATCCTTACAGATATTTTTTCATATTTTTGATACTGCAGGACGCTACTAATCAGTCTGGGTGAATCTCATCAGCTGCTGACCCAGACCTACATTTCACGTTTCGACCCTTATTATCAGTAATAAGGGTCGAAACGTGATATATAGGTCTGGGTCAGCAGCTGAGATACCCACACAGGCTAGTTAGTAGTGTTCTGCTGTATCAAGAATAGGATCTATAACTGGGAGGATAATGTCGTGATGTAACCAGAAGGATTAATATTAATATCATAATATTACTTATCATTTAAGCCAGGCGCGGAAGAAAACGATAACAGTAACAAGTACCATTTCGTCGACACTATGACTCATCAGTACCAAATCCCTCTCACTACTGGAAGAGGAGAACTGGCAGACAGCAAATACAACGTAATTCACGCGGAATGGTTTCGCACTATTTCAGTATTTATTCTACAAAAGAATTTTTAGAACACAAAATGAATAAATTTTCAAACGTACTATATGAATTTACTCAAATGATTCCATTCCGCGTGAATTTTTAGTAATCATATAAGCTCGACGCGAAAGAATGACTAATGCCGTTTCGTCATCACAATGACTTATCAGTGCCAGATCCCTCCCACTACTAGAAGAAGAATAAGACCAGCGCTTGCATTTGCCTGTTTTTTGCTAATGACCCTATTTGGTGAAGAAGTAGTACTGTTTTAGCACTACACGAGTGCTAAAACATAATTTATGCCAGACGCGATAGAACAACGATAACAGTAATAAGTACCGTTTCGTCATCACAATGACTAATCCGTCATAGTGATGACTGATGAGTAGATCATATCTCTTTTAAGTAATTTGTTAAAAAGAAGTTAGCCGATACAAATAAGACATGCGCTAACATTTGCCAGTTCTTTTTGCTAGTGATCCTGTTTGGTGAAGCAGTAGTGCTGTTTATCACTTCATGAGGTTACTAGATTTTTTCTAGTACTTATACACATGACTCGTGTCTGTACCGTATGCCAGTCCTCCTTTGCTTCCAGTAGTGGGAGGAATCTTGCACTGATGAGTTATTGTGATGACGAAACAGTACTTGTTACTGTTATCGTTGTTCCTCCTGGTCTGACTTAAATGGTCACTAACGTAAAGCGGAATGACATACTTTCTCTTGTGAAAATCATAATATTAATTCAATAATATTAAATAACATATTATAGTATATTAATATAACATTAAATTTATATCTAAATATTACTTATTTGGATAAGTAATATTTAAAAAATGACTACTCTTATTTAGTAAGTGATCCTATATTTCTTCGAAGTGGAATCATTAACTACAGATCCGTCAGTAGTGAAATTAAAAAAGTTTAAATTGCTAAAGTTGAATGGAATACCAGTAGCTTAAATTGCGATAACAAAATTTATCTTCAATTTGAGCATATGATTATCTAAATGTAACTTCTAATTATAATCAGCTTTAATAAGGTTTATCCTTGATTATGAGCAAAAATATGATTTTATCCTCAGCAAAATTTGATGATAAGATGTTAATGTAATGCTATGATAAACTTTAAAATAAAATTTTAAACTTAAGAATAAAATGTTAATTTTCAATTTAAAATAAAATGTGAAATTTAAATTTCTAGAAATTCGTAATTCTATTTTTAATGTCTACTGCTATGTAGCAATATTTGAAAAAATATATAATAACAAAAGGCCATAATAATAACAAAAGTCTATAACAATAACAAAAGGCTATAATAATAACAAAAGGCTATTATGCTTTCAAATTTAAAATAATGTATTTGCTTTTAAAAGATTAACGATTAAATTGTATCCATTTTTATAAAAATATAATTGTGGAAATTGTCTACTTTAAATGACATCGTATTTTTTCATCGTTTTCGTTTAGGTCGATAAGTTTCGTCAGATACTTTTCAAAAGGCCGTTTCCAATGTGTCCATGAATTTTTTGATTCGGCTGTGTTGATCGGCGTTGCAAATGTTATAGGTTTGAATGGCTTGTCCATATCCCGCAAAGACCACCACAATAGTTGAGTAAACTGTGATATGAAAAAAGTCGATTGTTTTTACTCAACTATCTAGAAATACACAAATTTGTGATATCAAGTTATCACAATACGACACATACTGCTCTTTTGCTAGAGAATTATGACAATGTTGAATTATCTGGAAGCAATAACGTGGGCTAAAAATTTGTAGCAATGACTTAGAAGTGATATTCCACACTAAAGAAGTTTGCTGGTTCTGGGTTGCCTCTACCTTCATAAAATACTTTGTTATACCATCTCTCCAACCAATATAGTTTAATTTGGTCGATAAAGAAGATCAGATCCCGCAGCTTCAGTAGGAGTCATATTGCGAAAAATTATTGACAGCTCATTAACCGAGACATTTTGAAGAGCTATTGACATCTCATATTTGCGAAGAGTTATTAACATCTCATTCATTTTAATATATTATCATTATAATTTAGAATATTTAAAATATCATTGTGGAAATTGTATACTTTAAATGTCATCGTATTCATGTTTGGCTAATCAAATTTTCTTGATTATCTTCATAATTCATCTTATTTTTTGAAACTTTATTTATCCCATTTCTAATATGCTATATTTGCTATTTTAATAAATTAATGATATCAAATTTACTTATAATGTCTATTACGTTAATCAATTTTCTACAAGAATATAAGTAATGCGTACTTATTAATACTATACTTTTGAATCCTTTATATTAATATTTTACATTGTAGAAAAACTGAAAGGCATTAAGGCACTTACCCACAATAGCAGCTGTAAGGCAACGACGTCTCCGACTTCAGCTGCTATATGTGTAAGATGTCTTCCATCTTCCAAGCTCCTCCCCAACACTGACTTGATATTTGGGTAGGTGTAAATAATACTGTAAAGAGATCGGTTCCTTCTGTGCTCAATGAATTTTACCAATTTTAGAAGAACCTCCTTTTCTAGTGAATGGCAATTGCTCGGAATGAAACGCTTGGCATTGTATTTCCATTTGATCCACTGATCTTTGTATTCTCTATTACAAAAATAATTTTTGATTTCATTGTGCGGTTTTAACATTTAGAATAAGGAATGAATTCTTGCTGTAGAAAATAAATTATTGTCGGCATCAGATTTGAGATTAAAATAAACCAATGTCTATGAACTATCTATTAAAATGACAATTTAAATCTTAACAATTTACACTTAACGTTAAAAAAATATCGTATTTATTTGCAAAATGTTTGCATGTAAATGTTGAAAAATTTAATAGCCGCTTTCAACTGAATAGTTAGCCAATGTTGACGTGATTAACGAATGTTGGCGGGAAACGTTTGATATGTTCGGTCGCCATCTGGCAATCAATGTAACTTGTTTTGAATGCAAACTTTGCAAGTAAAGCGGATATTGTGTTTTTGCTAAAATATATTTACATCTTACGGTATAAATTTTCATTGCGTAGTTTTTTACTTAAAATTTCTTATTTGTAGCTGAAATGTCCAAAATTTTATTCAAAATGTTTGAATTTGAAATAAAATTAAATCATTGAAATTCTTAACGGCAAGTATCTATTTAATAAGTCCGCAAAGTATAATAGAAGCAGTTTAATAAGGCTGATTTTACTCTTTCATTTGTAGGGCAAACGAATAAAATTATCGATTTTGACTTTGTCCCAAAGCGATTTTTACAAATTTTTAAATTTTAAAAAATTATATGAGGCAATTTTAAATGCCGCGTTATTGAAGTATAATGTTATATAATTGAATTTAAATTAATTAAATTATGAAATTTAATTAAATTATATAATTAAATTAAATTTTATAATTTAGAGATATGCTTAAATCGGAAGATTCGGCACTTGGTTTTTTGCTTTGTTGATTATAATAGTAGGTACTATCGAAATATATAATATAATTATATATGATTAAATATTATAAAATGATTAATCATATTAATTATAATATGATTCAAAATATATTTCGATTAAATATTGGAAGAGCTATTGTAGGAACTTCTACAATAGATCAATATTCGATGGATATGACGGATACAATTTTGAATAATTTGATTAAATCGCACTGGAAAACCTTCGAATATGCGGATCTTTTTGAAATATTTCAACGAATGAATCAATGAATTAATTGAAAGCCAGACTATTTATTTATTTGCACTTGGCTAGTAAAGATCTTTCGGTTTATAACTGATCTTCGTCAGTTATTGCAAGTATATGTTTATTATAATCGAGAATAGTTGTGCTCTTTATAGTTTGTGCTCTTTACTAGTCATTTAGAAAGCGTTTTTTACTGGCTTTGTTGCATGTGTGAAGCTTCTAGTTATTCTTTATATAAGGCACAAATGCGTATCCGTTGATTACCAGGACACTGAATTTCTCACAGAATTCCAAAAAGAATGCGTCATTTTACATATTGTTATTGCGAAAAATCGATTAAAACTGTGGTCCAGGAACCAAAGCTGACTACGATTGATTTTTAATCCATATTTGCTGCTAGACTTTGATCATCAGCTCCTTCAGTTTAAAGTATTACTACGAGACGTTCCTAACCACCCAGCAGTTATCGTCAGTCGGATGAAGTGGTTAGGGTGTGTTTCAACTAATTTTGTGATAACTATAAAGACACAAGCAATTTCCCACGATGCTATACGAAACTCGGGTGCAGAAAGCGTTTTTACTGGCTTGTTGCGTGTGTGAATCTTCTAGTTATTCTTTATATATAGCACAAATGCGTATCCGTTTGTTACAAGGGCACTAAATCTCTCACATGATTCCTTAAGGAATACTTCATTTTATAAATTAGTAGTGCGAAAAATCGAGTCAAATGTTGTACTCAGCAGTACTTTTCAATTTTATATCTTTATCTCGATGTTTTTTTAATTAAAAAAGCTTGCGTATTTTAATTACAATTAATTGAAATTAATTTAAAATCATTGTAGATCAGGCAATGTTGTGATGGGGCAGTAGTTCACTCCTTAGAGCATAGTACCCTTGACTATATGAAATATATTCTTGTTAGAGGGAATATTGAAGATACACACCAACGATAGAAATGAGATTGATCGGCTTTTGATTTTCAGAACAACACTATGGAGCGAATGATAATTATTTCTTTAAAGATTATTTTTTTGTAGATAAAACTACAAATAGAAAAAGCCTAGTGTAGGCTTTATTTATTTTATTGCATTTTTTTCTAGATTTTAAAAAGGCACAAAATTAAAATCAATTGCCATTTCTTTTGCTTCGTAACAATCAAGCAAGCACTTTATATATTTTAATAGTAAAATATTTTACTATTTTACGTGATATAATATTATAATAATATTATATATATTATATATAATATATATAATATATATTATAT
>WNNJ02003707.1:0-17133 GCA_012934845.2 Pomphorhynchus laevis
AGAAAGGATCTCAGGAGGCAGTTCTATCGCACAAAATCAATCTAATATAAATTTATGTAATCGAGTCTGTCGAAAGACCCTGCCATCTACACTAAAAGCAAGAGCACGAGCACATTTACAGTTTCTCACTCTGTGTTTGAACTAGAATCAAGTTCCAAAGTATTTTAGAATCCAAAAAGCGTTTGGCATTGATCTTAGTCGAGTTCCAATTTATAAGTCAAATAAACTTGAAAAGTCATGGAACCGATGCGTTAACAAAGCTGAGATGAACATGATGCGTATCATAAGAGACTACTGAACATTTATACACAACAGCATTCAATTCCCGATAGCGCCGGAGGAATATGAAATGCACGTTACTCAAAAAATCAAAAAACTAAGATGGCAATTTAATTCAAAGATCACCAAGGAGGAATTTGTTTCAAAAGAGTATCATCCAAACAGACGATTCAAAAATACGAAACGCAAAGTTGATTACAATGAAGAAGTTTTCGTTACAAATTTATCTAAAAAACAACTAAGTGCTGAGGAACAACGTATACTTAATTTGGGCCTTGATTACTCATTACAGCCACGGGAATTTAATCGTCTGAACTTATTAAAATCCCTTGAACTATAAAAGAAGTATCGTTTGAGCACTCAGACGCATGCGCCCCACTGGCCAGAAAAATCATGAATGGATCTGAGGTATTCAAAAAATACATGAACATGCCGCCGAATCAAAGTACACAAACAAAAGTTGAGCAGAGAAAACTTAAAACCGTTAAGAACATCTGTAACGATAGATCGGTCGTGATAAAGCGAGCAGATAAATGAAAGAAGCAGTAATATGGGATCGAGAAGAGTACTGCGTGGAAGCTCATAGAAAATTAGCATCAGATGCGTATAGACAAGCGGAGATGTCAGAATTCATGGACTCTATAAATAAAGTAAAAGAGGTTGTCAGTAAAATTAGCATAGATGATGATGACAGATCAAAGTTGCTAACACAGAATCCAAAACCGGGCAGATTTTATCTTCTTCCTAAAACTCATAAACAAATAAGACCGTGCACTGGCCGTCCTATTGTTAACAGTAACGAAACCCGTACAGAAACAATATCAAAATATGCACATAACGAATTATTCCAGCATTAAATCATGTACCGTCTTATATCAGCAACACTGATGATTTTTTACGAAAATTGGACCAAACCGAAGACAAAAATTGATGTACAATGGCAACCCTAGATGTAGAATCTTTGTATACTTCGATACCTTTAGAAGACGGAATATTAGATGTGGGTGATTTTCGGAGTTCAATAAAATATGATGGAAAAAAGATTAATGTGATATGCAAACTACTACGTATAATTCTGTTCAACAACTTTTTCGAATTCAACGGGAAACTCTATGTACAGCGTGTGGGATGTGCAATGGGAACACCAGTAGCGCCAACCTTTGCGAGTTTATATGTAGCTAACATTGAAAGACTTACAATATTCAATAACGAAATAAGACCCAGAATGTACGCTCGGTACGTTGACGATATCTTTTTGATGTGTGACAGTGAGAACCAAACGCGCAAATAGGGCACATAAATTGAACACTTCGAGCGAACTGATGTTCAAGATGGAACATACATCACAGACAACCGTTCACTTCCTTGACGTATAGGGTTATAAAAATAGGAACAGACTAGAAACAAAAATGTACCATAAACCGACATGGAAGCCCGTATTCTTACATGCATCAAGCTGTCACCCTGCATACATAAAAAGAAATCTAATATACAACGAAATGTTACGGGCGAAGAAAATCTGTTCGAAACCGTCAGATCTTATTGATGAGATAGAAAAATGAGAACCCATTTTCTAGCCAGAGGATACAAACGGCGCCAAATACAGACTGCAGTCGACCGGGTAAAACGAATAAACCGAGGGGCTTTGTTATATAAAGAATTGAGATCACAAAAAGAAAAAGAGCCAACAACATATATTGCAATAGGATGGAACCCGGCATTGTCGAAGATAAGGCAGGATTTACACGGACTAATTCGTGACGTAAAAAACAAGTTAGATATAGACGGAAATAATGTGAACATTGTATATAATATACCATTAAAAGTCAAAGATCTATTGGTAAAATCTACATTACCCGGAATAACCAATGAACAGAAGCATAAATCAACACCATGTGGGGATAAACGATGTTACACATGCGAAGATATGAAGAACGCATCAACGTTCAAGAGTACGAAAACGCAATTACAATATCACATAAGATCGACTAGTAACTGCAAAAGTATCGGGGACATTTACCTACTACAATGCAGAGAGTGTCAAGCTCAATATGTTGGCGAAACGACAGGCCAGATGAACATTCGTATGAACCTGAGACGGTCGCAAATAAAATTAAAAAAACTCGCCAGTGATTCTTCAGTTCGTCATGCTGTTGAAAATAACCACAGCTTTGACATAACTATTCTAGAATCCAATGTGCAAGACACAGCTAGGAGAAAGTCACGGGAATTGTGGTGGTCGGCCCAGCTGATGGCAGAATTGCTAGGTCCTTACACAGCTGTTCAACTGTATAGCGGAGAGTAAAAAAACAATGTGATTATCGGAAACAGTAGTGTGATTCTTCCATGTTTTGAAGCGTAAGCCATGTGCAAAAAAAACATTGTTGAGAAACCATTGTGCTAGTGTTACTGAAGAAGGGAAGTATCCCGAAAACGTTATAAAATAAATCTTGATTTTATTGTCCTGATTTCATCCAACAATAATTAGTATTGTATAATATGAATCCGATTGAAGAAAGGATCTCAGGAGGCAGTTCTATCGCACAAAATCAATCTAATATAAATTTATGTAATCGAGTCTGTCGAAAGACCCTGCCATCTACACTAAAAGCAAGAGCACGAGCACATTTACAGTTTCTCACTCTGTGTTTGAACTAGAATCAAGTTCCAAAGGGTTTTAGAATCCAAAAAGCGTTTGGCATTGATCTTAGTCGAGTTCCAATTTATAAGTCAAATAAACTTGAAAAGTCATGGAACCGATGCGTTAACAAAGCTGAGATGAACATGATGCGTATCATAAGAGACTACTGAACATTTATACACAACAGCATTCAATTCCCGATAGCGCCGGAGGAATATGAAATGCACGTTACTCAAAAAATCAAAAAACTAAGATGGCAATTTAATTCAAAGATCACCAAGGAGGAATTTGTTTCAAAAGAGTATCATCCAAACAGACGATTCAAAAATACGAAACGCAAAGTTGATTACAATGAAGAAGTTTTCGTTACAAATTTATCTAAAAAACAACTAAGTGCTGACGAACAACGTATACTTAATTTGGGCCTTGATTACTCATTACAGCCACGGGAATTTAATCGTCTGAACTTATTAAAATCCCTTCAAACTATAAAAAAGGTATCGTTTGAGCACTCAGACGCATGCGCCCCACTGGCCAGAAAAATCATGAAGGGATCTGAGGTATTCAAAAAATACATGAACATGCCGCCGAATCAAAGTACACAAACAAAAGTTGAGCAGAGAAAACTTAAAACCGTTAAGAACATCTGTAACGATAGATCGGTCGTGATAAAGCGAGCAGATAAAAGTAAAGAAGCAGTAATATGGGATCGAGAAGAGTACTGCGTGGAAGCTCATAGACAATTAGCATCAGATGCGTATAGACAAGCGGAGATGTCAGAATTCATGGACTCTATAAATAAAGTAAAAGAGGTTGTCAGTAAAATTAGCATAGATGATGATGACAGATCAAAGTTGCTAACACAGAATCCAAAACCGGGCAGATTTTATCTTCTTCCTAAAACTCATAAACAAATAAGACCGTGCACTGGCCGTCCTATTGTTAGCAGTAACGGAACCCCTACAGAAAAAATATCAAAATATGCACATAACGAATTATTCCAGCATTAAATCATGTACCGTCTTATATCAGCAACACTGATGATTTTTTACGAAAATTGGACCAAACCGAAGACAAAAATGGATGTACAATGACAACCCTAGATGTAGAATCTTTGTATACTTCGATACCTTTAGAAGACGGAATATTAGCTGTGGGTGATTTTCGGAGTTCAATAAAATATGATGGAAAAAAGATTAATGTGATATGCAAACTACTACGTATAATTCTGTTCAACAACTTTTTCGAATTCAACGGGAAACTCTATGTACAGCGTGTGGGATGTGCAATGGGAACACCAGTAGCGCCAACCTTTGCGAGTTTATATGTAGCTAACATTGAAAGACTTACAATATTCAATAACGAAATAAGACCCAGAATGTACGCTCGGTACGTTGACGATATCTTTTTGATGTGCGACAGTGAAAACCAAACGCGCGAATGGGCACATAAATTGAACACTTCGAGCGAACTGATGTTCAAGATGGAACAGACATCACAGACTTCCGTTCACTTCCTTGACGTAGAGGTTTATAAAAATGGGAACAGACTAGAAACAAAAATGTACCATAAACCGACATGGAAGCCCGTATTCTTACATGCATCAAGCTGTCACCCTGCATACATAAAAAGAAATCTAATATACAACGAAATGTTACGGGCGAAGAAAATCTGTTCGAAACCGTCAGATCTTATTGATGAGATAGAAAAATGAGAACCCATTTTCTAGCCAGAGGATACAAACGGCGCCAAATACAGACTGCAGTCGACCGGGTAAAACGAATAAACCGAGGGGCTTTGTTATATAAAGAATTGAGATCACAAAAAGAAAAAGAGCCAACAACATATATTGCAATAGGATGGAACCCGGCATTGTCGAAGATAAGGCAGGATTTACACGGACTAATTCGTGACGTAAAAAACAAGTTAGATATAGACGGAAATAATGTGAACATTGTATATAATATACCATTAAAAGTCAAAGATCTATTGGTAAAATCTACATTACCCGGAATAACCAATGAACAGAAGCATAAATCAACACCATGTGGGGATAAACGATGTTACACATGCGAAGATATGAAGAACGCATCAACGTTCAAGAGTACGAAAACGCAATTACAATATCACATAAGATCGACTAGTAACTGCAAAAGTATCGGGGACATTTACCTACTACAATGCAGAGAGTGTCAAGCTCAATATGTTGGCGAAACGACAGGCCAGATGAACATTCGTATGAACCTGAGACGGTCGCAAATAAAATTAAAAAAACTCGCCAGTGATTCTTCAGTTCGCCATGCTGTTGAAAATAACCACAGCTTTGACATAACTATTCTAGAATCCAATGTGCAAGACACAGCTAGGAGAAAGTCACGGGAATTGTGGTGGTCGGCCCAGCTGATGGCAGAATTGCTAGGTCCTTACACAGCTGTTCAACTGTATAGCGGAGAGTAAAAAAACAATGTGATTATCGGAAACAGTAGTGTGATTCTTCCATGTTTTGAAGCGTAAGCCATGTGCAAAAAAAACATTGTTGAGAAACCATTGTGCTAGTGTTACTGAAGAAGGGAAGTATCCCGAAAACGTTATAAAATAAATCTTGATTTTATTGTCCTGATTTCATCCAACAATAATTAGTATTGTATAATATGAATCCGATTGAAGAAAGGATCTCAGGAGGCAGTTCTATCGCACAAAATCAATCTAATATAAATTTATGTAATCGAGTCTGTCGAAAGACCCTGCCATCTACACTAAAAGCAAGAGCACGAGCACATTTACAGTTTCTCACTCTGTGTTTGAACTAGAATCAAGTTCCAAAGGGTTTTAGAATCCAAAAAGCGTTTGGCATTGATCTTAGTCGAGTTCCAATTTATAAGTCAAATAAACTTGAAAAGTCATGGAACCGATGCGTTAACAAAGCTGAGATGAACATGATGCGTATCATAAGAGACTACTGAACATTTATACACAACAGCATTCAATTCCCGATAGCGCCGGAGGAATATGAAATGCACGTTACTCAAAAAATCAAAAAACTAAGATGGCAATTTAATTCAAAGATCACCAAGGAGGAATTTGTTTCAAAAGAGTATCATCCAAACAGACGATTCAAAAATACGAAACGCAAAGTTGATTACAATGAAGAAGTTTTCGTTACAAATTTATCTAAAAAACAACTAAGTGCTGACGAACAACGTATACTTAATTTGGGCCTTGATTACTCATTACAGCCACGGGAATTTAATCGTCTGAACTTATTAAAAATCCCTTCAAACTATAAAAAAAGTATCGTTTGAGCACTCAGACGCATGCGCCCCACTGGCCAGAAAAATCATGAAGGGATCTGAGGTATTCAAAAAATACATGAACATGCCGCCGAATCAAAGTACACAAACAAAAGTTGAGCAGAGAAAACTTAAAACCGTTAAGAACATCTGTAACGATAGATCGGTCGTGATAAAGCGAGCAGATAAAAGTAAAGAAGCAGTAATATGGGATCGAGAAGAGTACTGCGTGGAAGCTCATAGACAATTAGCATCAGATGCGTATAGACAAGCGGAGATGTCAGAATTCATGGACTCTATAAATAAAGTAAAAGAGGTTGTCAGTAAAATTAGCATAGATGATGATAGATCAAAGTTGCTAACACAGAATCCAAAACCGGGCAGATTTTATCTTCTTCCTAAAACTCATAAACAAATAAGACCGTGCACTGGCCGTCCTATTGTTAGCAGTAACGGAACCCCTACAGAAAAAATATCAAAATATGCACATAACGAATTATTCCAGCATTAAATCATGTACCGTCTTATATCAGCAACACTGATGATTTTTTACGAAAATTGGACCAAACCGAAGACAAAAATGGATGTACAATGACAACCCTAGATGTAGAATCTTTGTATACTTCGATACCTTTAGAAGACGAAATATTAGCTGTGGGTGATTTTCGGAGTTCAATAAAATATGATGGAAAAAAGATTAATGTGATATGCAAACTACTACGTATAATTCTGTTCAACAACTTTTTCGAATTCAACGGGAAACTCTATGTACAGCGTGTGGGATGTGCAATGGGAACAACAGTAGCGCCAACCTTTCCGAGTTTATATGTAGCTAACATTGAAAGACTTACAATATTCAATAACGAAATAAGACCCAGAATGTACGCTCGGTACGTTGACGATATCTTTTTGATGTGCGACAGTGAAAACCAAACGCGCGAATGGGCACATAAATTGAACACTTCGAGCGAACTGATCTTCAAGATGGAACAGACATCACAGACTTCCGTTCACTTCCTTGACGTAGAGGTTTATAAAAATGGGAACAGACTAGAAACAAAAATGTACCATAAACCGACATGGAAGCCCGTATTCTTACATGCATCAAGCTGTCACCCTGCATACATAAAAAGAAATCTAATATACAACGAAATGTTACGGGCGAAGAAAATCTGTTCGAAACCGTCAGATCTTATTGATGAGATAGAAAAATGAGAACCCATTTTCTAGCAAGAGGATACAAACGGCGCCAAATACAGACTGCAGTCGACCGGGTAAAACGAATAAACCGAGGGGCTTTGTTATATAAAGAATTGAGATCACAAAAAGAAAAAGAGCCAACAACATATATTGCAATAGGATATAACCCGGCATTGTCGAAGATAAGGCAGGATTTACACGGACTAATTCGTGACGTAAAAAACAAGTTAGATATAGACGGAAATAATGTGAACATTGTATATAATATACCATTAAAAGTCAAAGATCTATTGGTAAAATCTACATTACATGAAAAAACCAATGAACAAAAGCATAAATCAACACCATGTGAAGATAAACAATGTTACACATGCGAAGATATGAAGAACGCATCAACGTTCAAGAGTACGAAAACGCAATTACAATATCACATAAGATCGACTAGTAACTGCAAAAGTATCGGGGACATTTACCTACTACAATGCAGAGAGTGTCAAGCTCAATATGTTGGCGAAACGACAGGCCAGATGAACATTCGTATGAACCTGAGACGGTCGCAAATAAAATTAAAAAACTCGCCAGTGATTCTTCAGTTCGTCATGCTGTTGAAAATAACCACAGCTTTGACATAACTATTCTAGAATCCAATGTGCAAGACACAGCTAAGAGAAAGTCACGGGAATTGTGGTGGTCGGCCCAGCTGATGGCAGAATTGCTAAGTCTTTAGAAGCGCTTTTTCTGGATAGTAAAGTGTTAATCGCTGCTATGCCCCTGTCAGACTGGATAGATGTGAAACGGGATTCTACGTCTAGTGTATACATTACAAAGTCAAAATTGCCGTTCCTTAAATTTGCGAATTTCTCTAACTTACGAATAAAGTCATCAGTGCTTGAAAGATAAGATTCTGTCTGTTTTAAATAAGGCAATAATTCATTATAAACTTCGCGCGCTAGCTTTTCACACGCCGTACCGCAATTTCTGATTATTGGACGCCCCGGACAAGGGTGCTTATTTTTGTGTACTTTTGGCAGTAAGTATAGTACTCCTGGTTTAGGATTTTTAACAATAAAACGTCCTTGATTTTCTTTAGCGGGAAACCAGCGTATTAAATTTCTTTCAACGTTTGCACAAATAGCCTGATGGTCTATCATCGTGATCTCTTCATATGATCATCCATTTAAGTGAAGCCAACATTGTGAGTCATAGTCGCTCTTGTTCCATACAATTACCTTACTTCCTTTATCCGCTGGTAATATCACAATCTCCCTGTTGGATTTCAATTCGCGAAGAGCTATCATAGAATTTTTGCTCATGTTACGTTCAAAAGATTCATTAGGTTTCATACATCCATACTTATTGATGATATTATTTGCTAATGTCACATTTGTGTATTCTTCACCTGTATTTTTAATTAAACGATTAACCGATGTAAGCAATGCTAAGCGCGGAAATTCCAGCGGACTAGGAGCAAATGAAAGACCAAGAGACAATGCACGCTTTTGTTCAAATGAAATTACGGTATCAGAGATATTCACTACATTGTCATAAGTTGGATTTTGCTGCCATTGCCATCTCCGTTTGTTAACGAATCGTCTCCTTGACTTCGGCAATATAGATTTTAGTTCAATCGAATGCACTTCTCTATTCAGAAGTAAACGTAGTTTATGACATTTGTTGTTAATCAGGCCATTATATTCAAGTTGATCTACATGGCCAGGCAAGCAGTTCGATAAACAACCATAGTAATTAGTAATTTCTGTGCATACTTGTCGTTCAGCAGAAATTTTGATCGTTTTCATTCTATTTATAAAACGACTACGAGCAGGTTCATGTAAGCGATCAATGTCAACAGCAACCGGTATTAAAATTTGCATAACTTTTGGAATAACATCATTATTTAAACAGTATTGTAGATATTGAAAGTGAGCAAGATATCGTGTCTTTGTGTGATTTACTGAGATCCTTTGATGGATGCTTTCCATATAGTTTAGATTATTTATTCAAATCAGCTCCGGGATCCTTTGACGGATACTTGTATATATTAATACTCGGATTTTAAGTCAAACCGGAAACACAAAGATATCGTTTTATTCAAGCTTTCGACCAACTAGTGGCCTTCTTCAGGAAAATAATATCTACAATTGTAAAAATATAAATATAACAGCATAAATATATGATAGCATCTTAAATGTTGTTCTTAACCAATTTCAGTGCACCTATCATTTCACTGTTTAGCGATCTATCAGTCATTAATTGTGCTATCCAATAGAGTTCCTTACGCTTTCTTTTAGCAGTGTTGGGAATATTTCCCTCAATTACTGCAAGTGAAATTTCATGTGTTGGATTTTTAATGAGGTGTGATGCCAGTCCATCTGCATTTATACGACAGGCTTTAATATCCGCTCTACGGTTGTTCATCCGAACTGACATCTTATTTCCGCTTTCCGTTACATATTGTGCATGACAGACTGTGCAAGTGCCTAAATACACCGAATTTTGTGTCTTACAGTTATTGTTACCCCTGATTCTATAAGTTAATTTTGTAGTGGAGCTTGTGAATGTTTTTGAGTTATTCATTATCTGACACGTTTTACACCGTTTATCTCCACACGGTACATTACTACCAATGTCAGTGGAATGATTAGTTGTGACAGAAAAATAACTTCTTAGGTTATATTAAGATTTGAAGAAAATTAACGGTTTACGTTCAGGGGGACACTTGTCATTAGTAATTTCTCTAAATTCCTTTGGTAAATTTTTCAGTGCCTGATGATATGTACATACCACCTTGTTGTTTGTAGTTGTGAGTGGCTTTCTTCTGCTATCATATAGCAGTGTTTTTCTCTGGATAATTCGAGCATATTGAAATTGTCTTGCAATTTGTTTATTTGAGTATCCTCTCTCCATTAATTCTATTTTTAGCAATCTTAATTGTTTTTCAAAGATATCCGGCGAGGAGCATATTTTCTTTGCTCGTATAGCCTCATTCCTAATTATTAGACGCTTTGTTTTAGGGGTGTGTAAACTGCTCGCGTGCACTATACTTCTCGTTCCAGTGAATTTTCTATATAAAGATGTTCGGAAGCTATTCTTCATTCTTTGGATGCTTACATCCAGAAACCCAATCGAGTTGTTCATCTCTATAGTGTTAGTAAAGCGAAGCTCAGATAGATTATTTAGTTCACTGACAAATAATTCAAATTCTCTCTTACCGTGATCCCAAATAATAAACACATCATCTATGTAACGCACCCACATTAGTCGAGCCTTTTCACGTTTGAACACATATTCCTCCTCCAAGTTAGAAACATATAAGCTAGCGTATGTAGGACCAACTGGACTTCCCATTGCCGTACCAATTTTCTGTCTAAATACTTTTTGCTGGCAAGTGAAAGTGTTACACTCTAAAATTAACCTTAGTTGTTGACAAAGGACTAGTCGATGATCCTCAGAAGCGCCTTTTCTGGATAGTAAAGAGTTAATCGCTGCTACGCCCCTGTCAGACTGGATAGATGTGAAAAGGGATTCTACGTCTAGTGTATACATTACAAAGTCAAAATTGCCGTTCCTTAAATTTGCGAATTTCTCTAACTTACGAATAAAGTCATCAGTGCTTGAAAGATAAGATTCTGTCTGTTTTAAATAAGGCAATAATTCATTATGAACTTCGCGCGCTAGCTTTTCACACGCCGTACCGCAATTTCTGATTATTGGACGCCCCGGACAAGGGTGCTTATTTTTGTGTACTTTCGGCAGTAAGTATAGTACTCCTGGTTTAGGATTTTTAACAATAAAACGTCCTTGATTTTCTTTAGCGGGAAACCAGCGTATTAAATTTCTTTCAACGTTTGCACAAATAGCCTGATGGTCTATCATCGTGATCTCTTCATATGATCCTCCATTTAAGTGAAGCCAACATTGTGAGTCATAGTCGCTCTTGTTCCATACAACTACCTTACTTCCTTTATCCGCTGGTAATATCACAATCTCCCTGTTGGATTTCAATTCGCGAAGAGCTATCATAGAATTTTTGCTCATGTTACGTTCAAAAGATTCATTAGGTTTCATACATCCATACTTATTGATGATATTATTTGCTAATGTCACATTTGTGTATTCTTCACCTGTATTTTTAATTAAACGATTAACCGATGTAAGCAATGCTAAGCGCGGAAATTCCAGCGGACTGGGAACAAATGAAAGACCAAGAGACAATGCACGCTTTTGTTCAAATGAAATTACGGTATCAGAGATATTCACTACATTGTCATAAGTTGGATTTTGCTGCCATTGCCATCTCCGTTTGTTAACGAATCGTCTCCTTGACTTCGGCAATATAGATTTTATTTCAATCGGATGAACTTCTTTATTTAGAAGTAAACGTAGTTTATGACATTTGTTGTTAATCAGGCCATTATATTCAAGTTGATCTACATGGCCAGGCAAGCAGTTCGATAAACAACCATAGTAATTAGTAATTTCTGTGCATACTTGTCGTTCAGCAGAAATTTTGATCGTTTTCATTCTATTTATACAACGACTACGAGCAGGTTCATGTAAGCGATCAATGTCAACAGCAACCGGTATTAAAATTTGCATACTTTTGGAATAACATCATTATTTAAACAGTATTGTAGATATTGAAAGTGAGCAAGATATCGTGTCTTTGTGTGATTTACTGAGATCCTTTGATGGATGCTTTCCATATAGTTTAGATTATTTATTCAAATCAGCTCCGGGATCCTTTGACGGATACTTGTATATATTAATACTCGGATTTTCAGTCAAACCGGACTTAAAATCCGGTTTGAGAAGGGTAACCGGAGAATCCGGATTTTAAACGGGTAACAATTACTGTAAGACACAATTGATAACAGAAGAAAGACACTCACAACTACAAACAACAAGGTGGTATGTACATATCATCAGGCACTGAAAACTTTACCAAAGGAATTTAGAGAAATTACTAATGACAAGTGTCCCCCTGAACTTAAACCGTTAATTTTCTTCAAATCTGGATATAACCTAAGAAGTTATTTTTCTGTCACAACTAATCATTCCACTGACATTGGTAGTAATGTACCGTGTGGAGATAAACGGTGTAAAACGTGTCAGATAATGAATAACTCAAAAACATTCACAAGCTACACTACAAAATTAACTTATAGAATCAGGGGTAACAATAACTGTAAGACACAAAATTTGGTTTATTAAGGCACTTGCACAGTCTGTCATGCACAATATGTAACGGAAAGCGGAAATAAGATGTCAGTTCGGATGAACAACCGTAGAGCGGATATTAAAGCCTGTCGTATAAATGCAGATGGACTGGCATCACACCTCATTGAAAATCCAACACATGAAATTTCACTTGCAGTAATTGAGGGCAATATTCCCAACACTGCTAAAAGAAAGCGTAAGGAACTCTATTGGATAGCACAATTAATGACTGATAGATCGCTAAACAGTGAAGTGATAGGTGCACTGAAATTGGTGAAGAACAACATTTAAGATGCTATCATATATTTATGCTGTTATATTTATATTTTTACAATTGTAGATATTATTTTCCTGAAGAAGGCTACTAGTTGGTCGAAAGCTTGAATAAAACGATATCTTTGTGTATCCGGTTTGACTTAAAATCCGAGTATTAATATATATTTATATTATTTAAGTAAACCAGTCTTAACGAAGAAATTAATACGACGTTTCGCATTTTATTAGCTTTATCAAATCTATAACAGAAACACAAAAACTTAAAACATGAATATAGCAAAGAAAGTAATAATTGTTCTATGTGATATCAATCCACTTGTAAAAGTGGTGTTTGTTGATACCATTTGTTGTATCAGAAAATAGCTGCCCGACCCATTGTTGTTCGTTATATTTTCTCAATTTATCAGTGCCGGTATTATTAGCGATGATAGTGTAATTGAAACAATCTTCTGTGATGTTATGAGTATCGATGCAATGTTCCACTATAGAATCTTGGGTATTTTTACCCCTCAATATGTCTGATCTACGATTGTTCAGTCTCTCACTCAGGGAGCGTCTAGACTCACCAATGTATTGTGCCGAGCATATGAACAACATCCTAGATATACGACATTATTTGTACTGCATGTAACAGGGTGCTTAATTTTATAACTCAAACCTGTTACATTACTTGTAAAGCGATTTGTTTCTATAATTTGCGCGCAACACTTGCATCTAGGGCGTTCACACTTTTTGCATGAATTTGCAACTCCAACTTTTGTAGTCTCTGACGAGCTTTTAATGATATTCCTACCTAATTTGTTATTAGATTTGTAGACAAATTGTAAATTGGGAATATTAATGTTTTCAGATTTTGCCATGTTTTTAATTTTCAGATTAAGACTCCTTTCGACTGCCGTTAATGCTGAGTGGAATGGCATTACTATTCGAATTTGATTAATTTTGTTATTTTTAGCTTGAGGAAATTCGTTCTGTAAATATGTTCTATGTCGTGCTCTATTGATACAGCTTAATATCTCTCGTTTAGTAAAACCTCTGTTTGCTAGTATACCTCTAAGCTTGTATATATGTACTTCTCGACGTGCCGGTTCACTACAAACACGTATTATTATACACGCTTCATTTTGTATAAGGGATTTTTTCGTGTAATTAGGATGAGCGCTTTGTGCATGAAGGTAATTGGGTATGGAGGAGTTCTTGCTATACAATTCAGTTTGTACATTGTTATTTTCATCACGATAAACTGAAATATCGAGAAAGTTCGCGGGAACAGAAAATGATGTTGTAAATTTTAAAGAACCAAAGTTATTGACATGATCGATGAATCTATCCAAATTTTCTTTGCCGTGCTTCCATACTATAAATATATCGTCTATGTATCGCACAAATAATGACGGTTTTAGCTCAAACGCATTTATAGCAGCTGTTTCAAAATCATCCATAAATAAAATAGCATATACGGGTGCCAGAGCTGTACCCATATCTGTTCCAGCTGTTTGTCTATATCGATCACCATTAAATTTAAAATAGTTATTCTCAAGAATATAGGCCAAGCTATCAAGAACAAATTCTTTCTTTTTAAAACACCAATTATCCGCCTACATTGCTTTACGTACAGCCAATATACCGTTTGTATGTGGTATTGATGGGTAGAGAGATTCTACATCCATAGTTATCATAATATCGCTCGGTTTTATTTCGGATTTAATCGATTTAAGTTTATCCAAAAATTCTGACGAGCTTCTAATGTACGAATTTACTTTACTTGTTAAGGGTAATAGCAAATTGTGTAAAACTTTTGAAAGTTGTTGCGTAATTGTTCCAATACAATTAACAATTGGACGTCCGACAACAGGTCTCGATTCTTTATGAATCTTAGGTAACATGTAGTATTTACCAATATTCCAACTAGTTGGAACTAATTTATCTCTGTCGGTTACTTGGAGAAAACCTGTGCCTATATGTTGAATAATAAGGTTACTTAATCTTTCGTTAAGTTAGCTAAGCGTATGAGCATCTGCCGTTTCATAGTTTGTTGTATTAAGTTGACGTAGTCCTTCCGAAATGTATTCTTCCTTTTTCCATACCACAGCAGAGTTGCTCTTATCTGCTTTTCGTATTACGACATTATCCATTTCTCGTAGCTCTCCTACCGCTTTGAATTGTGGTGTTGTCAAATTTCTTATTGTTCCTTGATTGGGTTTGATTTTGAGAAACTCGTTATAGCACCATGAACCAAGATAATTAGTCAACGATTTTCTTTTGATATCTTCTTTTATATTTTTAAACGCTTCAGACGACATTTGGCGCAATCCATTCATTAAGTCTATTCTCGAAAACTCACGAGGACACACGTTGTAGTTCAGACCTAAGTTCAAAACTGATCTTTGGCAATCTGTCAAATCGACAGTTGACAGGTTTGTGAAACTATCTTCTGATTTTGTTTTACGTATTCTACCTCGTCTAAAATGACGATTTGTTTGGCAGTCAAGATACCTAATTTCATCTTTTGTAATATTCTTTTTACATATCCAAGAGAGCTTCTTTGCTTTACCAGCAAGAAGAATATCCAATAAGTCCTCGTTTAATTGACCTCTCGCTGTATTATATGCATAAACATAAAATTTCAGCAATATATTTTGTAGGGATCTCGATGCATATTGTAAAACTCGGTTCCATTTATTCTTCGCTTTCTTTGCATATTCGTCGTCCACCATATTAAAATTTACGCACATTTGTTTGGACAATTTAAGTGTTTTAAGATTTATCCTGTTTTGCTTGCAAAATATCAGACACTTTTTGTGTGCAGCTACTATAGACCTTCGTTTTGACATCAGAATCTCGTTCGAAATACGAATACATAATGTAGGTTCTGAATGTAACTGATGACTGGGATTCATCATGTGAATACATTTAATATATAATTAAAGTAAACCAGTCTTAACGAAGAAATTAATACGACGCTTCGCTTTTTTTAGCTTCATCAAATCTATAACAAAAACACAAAAACTTAAAACATGAATATAGCAAAGAAAGTAATAATTGTTCTATGTGATATCAATCCACTTGTAAAAGTGGTGTTTGTTGATACCATTTGGTGTATCAGAAAATAGCTGCCCGACCCATTGTTGTTCGTTATATTTTCTCAATTTATCAGTGCCGGTATTATTAGCGATGATAGTGTAATTGAAACAATCTTCTGTGATGTTATGAGTATCGATGCAATGTTCCACTATAGAATCTTGGGTATTTTTACCCCTCAATATGTCTGATCTACGATTGTTCAGTATCTCACTCAGGGAGCGTCTAGACTCACCAATGTATTGTGCCGAGCATTATTATTATTAATTGACAACGAATTGAACCGAGGCTCTTTACAAGTTGCTTCACAAAATAAAAAGAATAAAAATAATAAGAGTCGTTTTGTCCCTCCCTCATCAGATAAACTACTGAAAATCCCACCGTTGTCTTGAGAAGGAAGGGTCATCATCCAGTAGGGCGCAAAAACTTGAAGCAGTAGACGACAAAACGGTCGCATTCTGAAGCGAATTCAAGATCGTACGACTCGTTTGGCAAAGCAGGAAACTGCATGCATGTACCTTTGTGTTTTCAGCATCAGGGGGTGTCCGCGAAGAGAAGGTTGACCTCTCAGTTGCAGTAGATGTGACAGTGGATGATCTTTAGCATGCAGAATTTTCCAAACAAGAGAGAGATCTGGCTTGTCACGGATATATCGCATACGATGCATATTTAATATCTGGAGGCGTTTCGCGTAGCCATAAATAGGCAGCCCTGAGACTAATTTAGTTGTTGATATGAACACTTTCTCTAATGCACGACGCTCATAAGTAGTTTCGGGATAACAAGCTGGCGATGCGTATAAGATATGGCTCAAGAAAAACGCATTTGCTAAGGTATGGTAACATAACGGATCTATGCCTATCAGAGCTCGACGAGTATGTCCTATTAAGCGTTTTGTGATGCAACACACGTAGTCTGAATGCTTTCGAGTGGATAAGTCAGCACAAACCCAAACTCCCAAATCTTTATATGAGTTGGTTTTTTTGATACTAATTGAACCAAACTGGTACTCACCTCCAAGATGATCACATGATCTTCGTGATATACGCATACATGTACATTTAGCGGAATTGATCCTCAAGTGATTTCGTATAGACCAATTGGATATAACGTCGACGTCGCTTTGTAAATGCTGTTTGTCAAGAT